>VXBW01004351.1:333678-380798 GCA_013400375.1 Thinocorus orbignyianus
AAAAAAAAAAGCAAAAAAGAAGCTCTACGTTTCCAAATGGGTAGTGGAGATAAGCTGAAATAGCCTACATGTTTTCTGGGGCAGGTGTTAAATAGAAATAAAATGATAACACTGTTTTCCAGATATCAAAATATTTTTTACACATATTATTCCTCACTAAATATCTTAAGATACACCAGAGGCATAATAGTTAACAAGTTCAGCAAATTTGAAATTTCCACATACTTAGCATAAATTTTCTACTATATGGCAAAGAGGCTTTTAGTTAATACTAACACGCATGAAAAAGACAAACACAGAATCACCAGAGCTAATTCTGTAACTCCTATTTACTGTTCTCACAGATATGGGCTGAATACTAATTTCTAGATGATATTTTAACAACTTCAGATTTGCAGCTGTGTCTCTGAAGGTTTCAACTGCAACTGGTGAGTGTTCCAGATTTTGAAAATACTTGGGCTTTACACAACAAAAACATCACTTATTTAATAAAGAAGAAAAAAAGTGGGGAAAAAAAAGAAGGGTCTGCTTCATAATATCAAGTTTTCTTGACTGTCAATCAATGCCAGAACCAGCAGGATCAACTAGTCGTGACCTCTCCTTATAGCAAACACATGCTGCTTACCAGCTGTGGACTGTGTTTTTTACACCCTTTTCTCTATCATTCAGAATGGCTTCCTCCTAATCACAATAATCCCAAAAGTGCTAAAACATATCAATCGTCCTTTAAGCCCTGCCTACAAAAGGCCAGCCGTCCAGCCTTTATGGGCTTGTCCAACAGCAGCTGATACTTCATTCAACTACAAATCCAATTTAGCAGTTACAAGAGGTTTAGCATCACTGGAAAAATATTGGTGTTGATCCTGCACTCTTAAGTCAGCAAATATTCCTTTGCCATATTGTTTAGCTTTTTCTGCCATATTTACACTTCTGCTGGATTTCCCTGAATGACTTCAACAACAGCATTTAACCTCTGAACTGGTAATATTTACAGTTGATCAAACAGCGATTTTTAAAATATGTTTACCACAATTAGAGAAACATAAGCCTATTTGTATTCCGACTATTACTACTCTGAAAAAAACCCAACCAACAACCCTAAAAACAAACACAGTAATTTCATTCAAAACCATAGAGCACGCTTTATGTACTAGTTATGCAGGATGTTATTTATTATAGCCCTTTAGGCAAGTTCATGGCAATTCTTTCACTTATGTATTTTTAATTGCCAAGTGAGCCAATGCAAACACTCCCTTGATCCCCTTCTGCTTTTTTTTTTCTTTATTCTTTTTTGTTTTAGGCCTCGTTAAGCAGCAGAAAATGTAACGCCTTAAGGTAAAAATGGGAGACGATATCAAGGGAATTTACTACGCCCTAGCCCAAATCAGCAAAACCATGGGACCACTCAGTTTGGGCAGCCTTTAATAACGGGAGTATAAGGCAGGAGATAACTCCTCCAGACCTGTGGCAGAGAACGGGAGCTGCTTTTCACTTGCCATGTAGAGAAAATAATCAGCCTCAAACCTGCATCAAGCACAGGATTTCCATCTCTCTGCAGGGCACTTGGCAGGGGGCTGGGGCTGCCCTGTTCACCTGCAGCCAAGGACACAGGCAGGTCCCCACAATGTCCCAGGGAAGGAGGTGGGGACATAAAAAAATACCCAAGTGTGTCTTAGGTCTGCTGGAGCTGGTTGTTGCTTAATTCTGCACCAAGTACTTCAAGAGCCAAGGCTCCGGGCTCTGAATTTAGGTAGGGACCACGTACAAAAGTGGCCATCCCAGGACAGGACTGGGAGGAGACAAAGACCACAGCGTTCCTAAAAGAGGTTATAAGGGCTGCCCGAGTGGGGTGTGTGTATGCAGACACACACGCACAAGATTACAATAAGCCACTTAAGTATTATTATACACAAATTAACTGCTTGCAAAGTGTACTGTAACAGGGTTGCCTGAGAGGACAAGGAAAAGAAAAGATCCAAGAAACAAAATAACTGAAATAATCCCTTTGGATGCTAATGAGTGAACAATTACAATGACTCATTGAAGTTATATCATAATGATACTTGCAAAGAAAAGAACTTTTTGTGTATTGTATTAAAAACAACAACAATAAAATGAGCCCAGATTGAAGCAATACCACAATTTAATTTATACAGCAAAAGGGAAATGACCTAATAGTAGCATAGAAAGATATTTTCCCTCATGTCAAGTTTTAACCTTTTGGGTTTTATTCCAGCTTCAGTTGTAAAGAAAACAATAAAAAAAGACCCATAGACACATCTGGTTCAGAAGTCTTCATTGACACTAATGCAATGCATTGGATTCCGTTTGGCAGCTCTTCATACTGGGAAATATTCCATATAAGCAATGTTTATTAATTTTCTTCCTCTGAGTTTTTAAAAACACAGACAGAACATATTTCAAAGAGGGAGAAGAGTGATCCAGAGATCTCTCTGAATATTCATTAACTAATATTTTGTCAGTGTCAGTTGTCTCAACAAAAGAAGGTTTTATAATTTACTCTAAGCCCCATTTAATTAAAATTTAAATGCTACAAAAATACATGGAAATTTTTTGCTCCCTTGTAATTATATTATTTTCTACTGACTATATAATGTATTTTACTGCAACCAAAAATGTATTTTAAAACAAACAGCAATTTTTAGGCTTCAGAATATACAAAGAAATCCCCATAGGAAAAAAAATCCCCAAACTTGACCTTTGCCATCTCTCTGGATCAGCTACAGATGTTTAGTAGATTATACAAAAACCTAGATGTCCTTAATCTGACATTCTTTTTTTTTTTTTCTTCTTTTTTTTTTTCCCCTGCTATGATAGGAACTCTTAGTATCCTATCTGCAAAGACCCTGTGCAACTTCCATGTGCCTATGTAATTGCTGTGTTGTTTTCCAAGATGTGATTTTTCAGCTACATGAGCAGTTCAAAAAGCAGAAGACTCTTACCCAACGCTACTGACAGAAAGTCTGATTTGGACAGGAATCCTTCAAATATACAGACAATGGGCTGGCTGACCTGTCATGCATGATGGATGAGTTAAGGGGATTAAAACCACTATTTGCATTAGAATAGATAAAAATTAGCAAAATAGAATTTCTCAGTAGGTGGCTTCAGCTCTGTTTGTTCTCTTACGCAAAATGGAGTTCATTTTTAAAAGGAATTACAATTGTTTAAGTAATGCTTATTTGCAGAGGAGAAATTTTGGATGCTGGTTTGCTTTCTATTGTTTATTCTTTAAGAAAATCCACTTTAGCTATCACTACAACAGTATCATTTTTTTCACGTTTAATATTAAAACATTAACAACACTGCAATGTTCTAACTGCTTTAAACTGTATGTGTATCTTAATACTTACATGTTTCTAAACTGCATATACCCAAAAAAGGTGTTCTGAGCTCAAAGAGAAATGATCAAAAAGACAAAAAATGTTACTTTAATTTGTGTAATGATGCTTCACCGAGGTTCTGAGTATGAACCTGAGACTCAGGGACTGTATGAGGCAGATGCTCGAAATACTACACATTTCTTTTGACTAGACTCATATTGCACACAGTGATGATACTTAAAAGACTCAGAAACGGCTGCACAAAGTAACATAATGAAAGACTCACCTTACAGAATAGCATTATATTGTTTATACAATATAACTTTGAACAAAATCTGTATGAACAAGTCAGTGCACTCAAGAAGGCAAACAGATGTAGAAACTTCAGAGACATTCATGGACCATCTCCCCTCACTCCTACAGAAGGCAACCAAGATTTGTCTGTCAAACAAGAACTATAAAAGTAATGGATGTCCCCCTCTTTCTAAGCCTCACATATCTAATTTGCAGACAAGCGAGCTGTCCTCAGAAAATCCATTACAGTTCTAAAAACATGCCCCTGTACTGCCAAATAAGTTTTCTCACTCCTTGCCCATTTTAACAGCGAACTGCAGTCAAACTGGTGATATATTCCACTATGTCCTATAGCAGCATTACTGGAGGGCAAAGCTGAGGCATTAAGGAGGTAAATTTCTTTCACTGATGACATTACAAACGGGAAAAGCTGTGACATGATTTCTCAACTCAGCATTTACTATAATGAGATTTTAAGAGAGCAGGTCACTCCTCACGCTCAGTGATGGGAGTTCAGGCCAGATCTAGAGGCTATCTAAAACACAGGCAGGGATGGAGTCCCACCATACAGCTCCTGTGGAGACGGAGATCATCAGCAGGAGATGGAGAACCCCCCACAACTGCCTTCATTTTCACCTCCACAGACCCTGCACTGGCATTTTGTGCAGCTCTTTGCACAAACTGTTTACTTAGCTTATAAATTATTTGGTGTCTGTGTCCCATGCAGTTAAGATGCTTTATTTTCACAGCAGGTGCAAAGAGGTATTTAAATTTGCATTATATCCAGGGTATCTGGACTCAGTTTGTGTTAAATGACAGCTTCTGACAGCAGATGGGCCAAGTGGAGAAACATTTGACCGGCATATGAAAGAGCTTGGGATATATCCAACACTAAGGTTGGTTTCCAAGTTATTTCACAAGCACAAAGTAACATTTTGTGGAGATTTTATAGCTAACAATGTCATTCTAGCTGCAGTACAATAAACATTTTGTTCCAATTACGAACCCACAAGAGAGACCCACAACATACTTGAGCTACAGGGTTAAGTCATTTCTTGCAAACCCTGTCTTAGAACCTAAAATTTGGATCAGGAATTTAAGATTGGGAACTTAAAAAATGGTTAAAACTAGGACTCCTTTAACTCTTTTTTTTTTTTTTTTTTTTTTAGCCTAATGAAAGATGTGTTGGTATTTCCAGATGTGATACGAACCTGCACAGGTTGGTTGCTCATTCCTGCCTCCCTCCTGATCCCATTGGGGCCAGTGATGTTTGAGCTAAAGTGGAGAAAAAAGATATCCCTGCACTTCCAAAGGTTCCCCAGGACACTAGCCCAAGGGGTCAAAAAGAAGTCTTAATGCCATCCTGAACTCAGGTATGAGAACACAACAGGCTGTTAAAGAAAAGAAGATACCACTGCTTATTTTGAAGCTCAGCTATGAGAGACAGCAATGAAGAGCTGAGTAATCAAATAACACTGCACCATAATGTATTTCGTTTGAATTTGGAAATGTTCCCTGTAACCTACTCATTCATCAGAGTGAAAAAGCCTGCCTGACTCTTCCTGCCCCTCTGTCCCAGGCTCCGCAGCCTCCATTGACTCCAGCAGCCCACAGTACGTCCAAAACAGTACAAGTAGCGTGTTGCCGCTTTCATTGTCATTGAAAACACCCATTTGTGCCTTTCTGGAGGATTATCCTGGAGAACACGAAAATTTTTCTACAAATCCATGAGAGTCCTGACACATATAATTCCCTTTATAAATTATTTTACTTAAAGCGGTTGCTTTGGATGACAGAAGGGCTCTTTTAAAAATAATTTTTAAGAGGCAGGACATGCCAGAGAACCAAAAGAAAATTAGAGTTATTTATAATCCTTTTACCACTTCTTTGTTTCTACAGTAAATCACTACTTTCATGTCCTTTCATCATGCCTTTACTTTACATAACATCTATCCAAAAAGTGTACATTTGGAAACCTTTTCTTTGTTTTGGATAAATAAATAATGGAGTGCAGGCAGAGTTTCATGCATAATTCCTAATCCCACTTTCTTTATGCCTGATGCAGTAGTAGACAAACTTTGCAGTCAGGTTGTTTTGTACCGTGGATGTGGGGCTGGGCTGGGAGACTGGGCTTCCAGCAGCAGCTCTATTGTGTTTCCTTATTGACTCCCTATATTCTCTTCAGTTTTTGCCTGTTATAGAGGTTAGTCCTCTAAAAGACATGGTGAAAAAGTTGCATGAAAGATCAATCTCACGTTCTACCTGATGAGCCTCCCCTCCACCCACATCCTTACCTGCCCAGTTATTATAATGAACAGCTTCAGTCACCAGCAGCTTTCAGTCCAACAGCAGCAACAGACATGTCATGAGGAGCAGAAGGACTCTGCTTCTCAGCTCCAACATCCTTGCGAGGGGTTGCAGGCCCAGGGCTGGCATTAGGACAAGGACAAAGGGATATGTCCCAGCACAGTCCCCACACCTAACGTCACTAGACTCACTGGCAGGAGCTGTGAGCATGGCAGCCTCACGCAACAAAGAAGGAAAGCCTAAATGCACACAGGTCTGGAGTTGCATTCAACATTTATTAACGCCACTTAGAGATACCTACCCATACCAGGCTCTCAGTTTGCTCATGTGACTTTATCATCTGTTTAGTCTAACCTGGTGATACGGTAATCTGTAGTCTCTAGATCTTAAAAGAATTTCATTTCTCTCTTGAAAGGTGGCTCTTAATGCACTTTTCTCTCTCCTCTCTCTCCCAGTTCCAGGATAACCCTCCATCCCATACTGGTTCAGCTTTAAAGATCATTGCACTTCTATCCCAGCCCATACTGCACAGACTCTACCCTAATGAATGCACAGGCTGTCACACACCATAAGAAGGTTATTTTGCAGGCACTTCTTTCTAACAAGCAAAGCCCTGAACAAGACTCCCGCATCTTACTTCTGCTTGGCCACTGGCCAGATGGATGCATCTTGACACAGGGAAAACTGCAGCCTTGAGTGATGGAGTGGTTCTGAGCTTCACTGGTGCACAGCTGAGACCAACACATGAAAAAGGGTTTTAAAGTGTTAAATACTGTACGGTTGGTTTCAACCTTCTAACACTGGCATGAATTCAGAGGAGTCTCTTGGCAAAGGGATGTTTCAGATCAGTGGCAATAAGATCAGCATCCCCATTCCTAATTCCCAGTTTCTGCATATGCAAGCACAGAAATAGTTATCTGCTGCTGCGCTAAAACACAGGCAGCTTACAGAGTGCTATACTGTACCTAAACTTCTGTCAAGTCTACCTGGCACCAAATTTCTTAGTTTTACAAACCTTCAAGCACTCTTCTATATTTTGATCTTTTTACACTGTATGAATTCGTCATGAAGTCATTTTCACTAAGGCAACTGGCAAATCCATCCTGAACCTGGCAACCGTACCAGTATCAACATTTTAGAACACACTAGGTTTTTGCTATTAAAAGACATAAAGAAAGTCATTGGCTCAGCCAAAGAAATTCTACCTGACACTGGGCAGAGCAGTAACATGCACATGAAGAGACTGAGTTAGTGCTTCAGAGACTTATCAAGAGTGCTTGCAAAAGTGATATCCCCATCATCTTTTGTGAGATGCATATGAATATATCAGGACTCGCCCCTCCAGGCACTAAATTGAGCCACAAGCTGATTTTCCATAAGGACTGGTGGACTTTGTAGTGTTAGGTTAACGGTTGCATTTGATGATCTTAAGGATCTTTTCCAACCTAAATGATTCTATGATTCTATGACATAAGAACTAGAAGTAAATATATACTTACTTACCTCAGGGGCTCACAAATGTTTATATGAAGCTATTAAAAAGCTGAGATTTAAAACAACACATTCATTTAAAAGAAAATGAAAGGTTGTTTCTGGTATGGCTGATGCAGTTACATGTTTTCTGTTGGGGAAAATTTATAGCCACATTATTGCTGTCAAGGAGGGTAGTGAGCCACAAGGATTTCCAGATGCCATGTGTGAAGTTTCTCATTTCCCCTACTATAGTATAGTACATTATCACCCAAACGCAAACAAGCTTTAAAAAGTATCTGTCATTAAAACATGTGTGGCCTCCTTGCCTGGACTTAAGAGATTTGTTTTTTTCTTTTCCGCTCCTTTCGTTTTAAGCCAGATGGGAGACTGTACTGCAGCCCTCCCCAGGGGCTTAATACTGATCATACTGATGTCAACAGTAGTTCCACGGGCTGCATCCCTACTGCATGCTGCACCCTGGCTTCACAAACAGTAACTTTTCACTTGTAGAAAGCCAGTCAAAAGAGTGGAAGACTTGCTGCCACAGCACATCTCAGATGAAAATGAAACCAGAGATTTAAAAGCAACACCAAAGATCAAAGGAAAAACATGATGAGGTTCCTCTTGTAGCTGTAAATACAACTTGCTGCTCCATCAAATACCTGAGGGAACTGTCCAGGCACCATTGAGCAGCAGGGACAGCATTCTGTGCAGGAGAACACCCTCATATCTAGCAGGGTGTTCACAGAAATGGCAATCCCATGCCAAAAGGACATTCAAAGGCAAAGACTACCTCCAGGACAGCTTAGAATCATAGAATCATAGAATGGTTAGGGTTCGAAGGGACCTTAAAGATCACTGAGTTCCAACCCCCCTGCCACGGGCAGGAACACCTCCCACTAGACCAGGATGCTCAAGGCCCCATCCAGTCTGGCCTTGAACACCTCCAGGGATGGGACATCCACAGCTTCTCTGGGCAAGCTTGAAGCAGAACTATCTGTCTGATGGCTGTTTGGGATTGCTTTAGACTCAGGCATGAGGCTTTCAAGTGGGAATCAATGCTAAATAATGCCTTGCAATTAATGACCTTCCCAATTCTTATTAGAACTTATTAGTAGAAGAATTAAAGCTAGAAAATCTTATGCAAGGAAATGCATTTTCATTCCCCACTGGGTTTGGTTTTAAAAAAGGAAACACAGAATTTCTGCAAAGGTCTAGCACAAAGGTGCTGAAGAGAAGACAGAGGTGGAACCATCAAAGGGTTGATGCATCTGATAAGTCCCCACTGATGTTTTGTTTACAGTGAAAGCCACGGTCTCAAAGCAGGTGTTTTGTTATATGATGTTCACCTGAATCTTTTGCTGAAGATGAAAACCATATGGGAGATGTTGAGTCCAAAGCAGAGCTGTCCCTTCTGTCTCACATCTGGAAGCACATCAACACCAAGATCTTGAGTGGGAGAAAAAAAACCAGTTTTCCTCAAAATCGGGAATGAAATATAAAATCTATTAAGGAAAAAGAGACATATCAGCATCCCTCGCTGCAGCTGGAGTACTTCCCTACTTCTGCAGGGCTAGGGGCACGAAGTGGCACCCATCTGAAGTATACTTAGCAGAATGAAGGCTGAGGAGAGCACTGTGCCAATGGCAACCAAAATGATTGTATGCCAGTTTTATCACATAAGCTTTTATCCATTATCTCAAAAAACAGTTTCCATGTCCTCAAATCTTCCTTATGGTGCTCCCAAAGAACGTATATACAACGTAAGCCTCAGATGTCAAAAAAACACTTTTAGAAGCATTAATCATAGAATTATCTAGGTTGGAAGAGACCCTTGAGATCATCAAGTCCAACCATCTACTTTACTCTACAAAGTTCTCCCCTACACCATATGCTCCAACACCACATCTAAGCGACTCTTAAATACGTCCAGGGATGGTGACTCAACCATCTCCCTCGGCAGCCTATTCCAATACCCGACCACTCTTTCTGCGAAAAATTCTTTCCTAATGTTCAGTCTAAGACTACCCTGTTGGAGCTTGAAGCCATTCCCTCTTGATTTGTAAAGCAAATCCCTGAAACTGTGTTTTCTTAATCACATCAGACACTTGGCTTGAAGTTATGCTATAGCATTTTCTGAAAGAAATACAGATCTGAGTAACATAAATGGTCCCTCGCTGTCCTGTTTCACATTGATACTTGGGAAGAGAAGAACTGAATCTCTGCTACAGCAGTCACTACAAATAGCTGAAGACTCAAGGCACAGAGTGCTTTTGATGGCACACTTTGATGAAACAGAAAACAGCCAAGGCAATTATTTCCATAAACTTATGACAAGTCAATATGAGCAAACACCTTTTCAAATCTATACAGGGCAAATCATTGTCTTGCTGTAGTATTATGATTGAAGCTGAACCACCTGAGTCTTCACGGGACTCATCCAGAGTGCCTACCACACCTGCCAGTGCTTCATACTCCAGTCTTGTTAAAACCCAAGTTAATACATTGAAAACAAAAGTGTTATCATGGTGCTTTCAAAACAATCACTCTGGTTTCTCCTTCATCTTTTCACTTTCACAAGATTAATTAAATTAAAATACAAGTCAATTTCTGAAAGTTTTTAAAATTCAATAACTCAGAACTTTCCATCCTAGTATGTATGTTCTATTGTAACATCTGCTATTATGGCAAGCTTTTGCTTTCATCTTTTCCCTGGACAAAAGGATCTTTTTTATTCTCCAGATAATAAAGAAGTGAAGATGTTAGACATTTTTATGAGTAAAGTAAGGTCTTTCAAGGGTGAATATGAGTTAAACCACTGCTCTAAAAATTAATTCACAAACTTTTATGCCTGAATTATTTGCTGGTTCTCTGAGCACTAGAAATACTTTGACTAGTGTGTCTGTGAAAGTGAATCTCCACAGAAATCAGATCTCTGTCCATCTTATTTCTGTACCTTCCCAAGCAAGAGCCCCAAAGGCTCCTCCCTGCCTGTTGAGAGAAAGGAGTAAACACCCAGGTATTTGCACAAGAGAGAATGCAGTCAGGCTCATCTGTGTCTACCAGGCAGGTGCTTTGTGGTGCACGTACACATGCAGCGCAGGGGAGGCACAAGACCGTGTTTTGGCAGGATCAAGGTCTCTCACTTGAAAATGCCTTTTCTTAGTCTCCACCTTTGCTGAATAGCTGCTGACTGTTACCCTCCGCCAGCGTCAGTCCATCCTGCCAGCGTTATCTCTTAAATTGAGAGTTGTCCTTGCATTGCTGCCAACAGTAGGTTTGAACAAGTGCTTCTGCGAGCAGCAGAACCAAGTAGGCGTGGTTTCCTATGGCAATGAGTTTTTATATGGATTCTGGTGCCTTACTTCCCAAGGGTGATGATGCTCACCCTTTCCCCAGCAAGGTGCTCATAGGCTCTCCCTCCCATCTACCCACTTTTTGTTTTGTTTCTTAAAGAGCATCATTTCTCTCTGTTCAATTAACACTGAGCAAAAGATTTGCAGAAGTGACCGGGGAGAATTGAGAGGCAGGCATCTGTGGACTGCTTTGGAGCTGTGGACAAAAGAAAAGTTTAAGAGAGTGAGTCCTATTTAACTGTTTTATTAAACTTTTAACTAAAAGCTCAGCTGCTTGTGACATTTTATGATATTATGATATAGATCCTCTATCTTTGTAGTAAGTCATAAAGACCACAGGAAAAGAGTAAGAGACCAAAGTGGATCAAGAAGTCTTCCTATTCAAAAATATTTCCTTTTCTAAACTTGTAGTTGCATAGCTGTGCTTGAGCAACATAACAGAAACCTGTTCTTCAGGGCATGGACAGCAGGGGAATGAATTGCTATCATAAAGTAAAATACACTTCAAAAAATCCTGGTTTGTTTCATATAAATATCTCTTATTTTTCCTAAAGTGTGGGAAGTAAAACCATCTCACATTCGTTACTGGGCTCAGTAGAAATCATTGGCCTGAAAGTTCAGCATTGCTTTCTACAACATAAAATCCAATATATCCAATAATAGATTACATTAAATTTGACCTAACCAGTGGACAGAGTTCTTCACAAAGAAATAATACCCTTTTGTACAAATATAGTATTTTGAAGGATCGTAAGCTTAAAGTGACCTACAGAAATGTAACACCTTTTGTGTTCCCAGGATTATATTAAATCCAAGGATGGTATATGGTTACATCCTGTAATGCAGAAATACCTACTGAGCCACGTAGGAACAGGTCTCAAGTAGAAACACCAAACACTTTTTTTCAGGAACAAAGCAACTACACTGCTTCATCTAGGAACAGTCTCATCCAAATGTAGTTCAGTCTGTAAGAACACAGAAATGTGCCTATTTCACAAGAAATGGACACATTTCCAGAAGACTGTCTTTGGTCAAGATTTTCCTCATTTTTCCTTTATCAACCCACTCAACCTGCAACGCAAATGCAGGGTTCAGTTCCAAAAAGAATACCAGCATGCTGAAGGCATCTGGAAGAGCAGTAAATTACTAGTAGATTGGAAAGATTGATTTGTGAAGAAGTTACAACAAAGTGGAGACATTGCAATCAGCATGTACATGGCGTAAAGACTGAGTCTCCCAGCAATCTCTGAATGCCCTCAATTCCCACTAGCAAGCTGAAAGCAGTGGGAGCTCAGGACATTCAACAATTCATAAAAATTAAAGCAGGGCAACAACTGTTTTTATTGTTTGCTCTTGGCAGTACCCTCTAAGAGCTTGATGCTGAAGGAATGTATGATCTATGTTGTGACAAGTTTGCAATTTAGAAAAATTTAGGCAAAAGGGACACAGTAGTGAAAAGGGGTGTAACATGCGACTAAAGTGATCAAAGCTGCTGATAGCTAGCTTTGATACAGAAATCTCTGTATTATGAGTAGAGACTATCCCCGAAGCAGCTCAACCTACCTGTTACTGACATACTCATTTCCTACAAATCACAGTAAAAGTCCTTCTTGTGTGCTTCAGAAGGCTGTAATCTAGAGGACTGTGGCTACTATATGTGGAGGGGTTTGTGGGCCAGCTCCAGCACTACACTGCGCTCACGGGGAGAGCGTACACCACTGCGGGTGGGAGTGAAAGGGGCTGACAAACAGAGGTGGGGACAGCAGCCCAGGGGGCCAGGGGCTGCTCTGTGGGCACAACAAAGAGTGCTGCAGTTGTGTGGGCATGAAGGAGGACAGCTGAGTTGCATAAAAACAGAGAAGCAGAAAGAGATACTTTTTTTTTTTACGTGATATGTGAGAATATGCACAGAGGGATGACCTTAACAAAGCAAAGTTTAAATATTAAGCAAGAAAATACTCTCTGCATTTAAAACAAGCTCCAAAGAATTTCCCATGTTGAGGCACTAAATACTAAATTGGGCAATACACTAGAAAATACAGACAGAGGAAGTACCTTCCACCAATTCTTTTTCTTTTTTTTTTTCCAGTGGATGTATACTTAATATTTTCTTCCTTTATGTCCTAAAAATCTACACCCGTAACAGAGCTCCCTCCAGGTGACAGACAGACCATAAACCATGGGACAGGCCTGCTACTCCAAGCCTATCCCTAAAACAGCTCAAACTCAAAAACTCTAGGGTACCGGTACTGTTACTTACTTCAACTCATATGGTTTAGTTTTAGGTAGTCCTACAAGGAGCTGAGAGTTGGACTCAGTGATCTTTACGGGTCCCTTCCAACTCAAGATACTCTATGATTCTATGACTTTTCAATCACATTTCTCTAAACCTGAGAGTTTAACAGCCATACCAAGAAGGCACTCCTCACTCATCTTTCTGGCTTTCTTACACAAAACAGAGGGTAAGAAAAGTAGGAGGTGATAAATCACTGGATGATTCCTCTTCAAGAATGGCTGCAGCAAGTTAGTATTGTATTGCCGACACTTTTCTTGTTTATGTCACTTTTTCTAAAAAATCACACTTTTTATTCAAGCACAGTCTTGGCATTTCTTATACACTCAGAATACGTGAAGTACTTCCACAAGTCATCTTCTTTTCTTTGAGGGGAAAATAAAATAAAATAAGGACCTACTGTAAAAGCAAGGGGCTGTCCCGCCTTTGACTTCCTTCTGATGTTTAACACTAGGCTTAAAATTGTACCGTATCAACATACAGAAGTTGAAACACCACAACAGCCCTTCCATCTACTTTGCTTTACACATTAAACCACGATTCAAACAGAGTCCATTAAGGCATCTAAATGTGACTTACCACATGTGTTAATTGGGTAGGGGGAAAAAAAAAGAAAACACAACCCTTGAATGTGGACATTTATGTATTCCCATTATTCAGACCCTCTTGATGCCACAATCTCCCACTTCTATAGTTTATAAATGTTTGATTTAAAATATAGCCATTTTATCATTTGTACCACATTTACCTCATCTTACCACTGTTCTGACTGGATGAGAAGCTAATGTAGCCTACACTGTCTGGTCAATTATTGCATGGACACCAGGGACCAATTAATGCCATCCATAAAAGCCTGAATCATTCTGTCAATTAACTAGAACTAACTATGTCATCAGATATATTACTGGTGAGCAAGTCTATTTGGTTGCAATATGTCTTGAAGGAGAGCAGTATCAAATGAATCACAATTGACTTGGACAACTGCTAGCATAATTTCAGAAGATGAAAAGACAAATGTGGTAGTTATTAGTGGTCCCCTGAGGAATTACAGCCAAGCAATTGTAATGTGCTAAGACTGTACTAGCAGGTGCCCACAGCACAAATCAGGCAGAGGGTTAAATCAATATTTTCAATTTCTTAGGATCAATCCAGTGTTTGAACAAGATGGAAACTTGTTAGCAATTGGCAGAATGTGTAAATGAAAAGTCAAACTTCTTATTGTTTGTTAAAAAGGAATCAGTGCTCTGCATCATGCCCTTGGCACAAGGTAATGCTTTCATGATCCAGTTGCTTGGGCATTCACTAAAAATCTAGCAGTTCTTAAATTTTAATAGAGTGCAAAAGGTTACTTTAATACAAGCCGAACATTCAAGATCTTTAAAAATGATTGAAGTGTCAATAGGAAAGTTTTTGAGCTGTGACAGCAGCATAGTTATTAATGATTAGTGCAAGAAGCAGAAGAAACCTTGATAGCTTTAGGAAAGTCTCACCAGGAATGCAGCTTGACATCTTTGGTACAACTTCACATTTATTTTGTTTCATACAGAAGAACCTTAGGATTATTAAGTGATTCTTTACCAATTCAACAAGAAAGAAAAACATGACCTTATAAAATTATTTCATTTATCACTGCTGGGTTTAAAGACGCCTATAGCAGGGCTTAAAGAGTAGGATCGTATTCTTCAGTTTTAACACAAAGGTATCAAAACACACCCTGCATATTGTTTTATAAAAAGAAGTCTCCAGCTACTCTCGACAATCAGGTAAGGCTTGGATAACACACGTAAATTTTAGTTCAGGAAACATACCCTTGAAATGGTACCTTAAGCAGGGCACAGCCAAACCTCTGGGATTTGGAAGAAGAAAACTGGCAAGAAACATTATTGCACCTGGGAAAAAACAGATGATGCTGTTTCCATGATGCATATCTAACTCTTTAAGCTTATTATTGCAAATGGATCAAAAACGTGAACATTTTTCATGTTACAAAACTAAAGCAATTTTTATTAGGAAAACAAAAAGAAAGCCCTTACGGTTAATTAAAAAAGCAGAAACACAACAAAACACATTTTTGAAACACATAACCCTATGCTTCAAACATGAATACCTTTCTCTGTATGTTTGGCTGGTATAGGAATTCTTTGTGCTGTCTTCAGTGTTTGGAATTCAACACATGGGGCACAGACGAGCAAATAGGTAGGTGAAGCTCCTCTTTCACAATTGCCAGGGCTAAGAAATATTTCTTTGTTGACTGGTCTTTAATCCCGAAGATAACAATAATTACAAAGTTGAAAAAATGGTTCATCTGACTGGAGTGCCTTTCATCCAAAGGATCTCAGAGAACTCTCAGCACCAGAGCAGGGAAATGATCTCTCACTCAGCATATGGTCAACCTGTGAGTTCACCGCTACAGAAAGTTATTAGTAACACCTCTATAGCTGCTGTTTTCTAAATAATAGTTGCAGCCTTCACAGATACAGGCCAAAATAATGAGTACTTGAACTTCAAGAAATGGCAAAGCCTTTTAAAGCTTTACATTAGATGCTGCAGATGAAGTGGGAGATATTTCTTCTTTCTCAGCTTTTTCACGGAAAAACAAGGGTGCTGAGGTTTAGCTCACAAATAAAATTTAAAAAATCATCCGAGTGGACTTCCCTATTTCAGGGCTGGCCTGGCTATTCTATTATCAATGTCTAACTCACTGTAGCTTTGTCTGATTTGCACAATACATTTGTCAGGAACACCTTTTTCTCAACGTACATTTAACACAATATGGGGGGCACTCCACACCACAGAATTCGAGTCCAAAGTACACAGATATGCTATCCAGTGCAAGACAAGTATGATAAAACCATGGCAATGCAAAACATTGCAGCACTTCCTAATAAATTGGCCCCTATTAATTACTTAAAAAAAAAAAAAAAAAGAGAAAGAACTCATTATAGTAATGATATAGTTGTTCCTTGAAGAATAATGCAGGGAAGATAAGCCCTTTAATCCAAGATACACAGCCAATAGATTTTTTTTCTTGCCTAACCCCTCTATCTCAGCTGCGTATATCAGTAAAGACGTGTATTTTTGGCTCCCTGTACACACCCCCAGGTGAAAGTCATTAGCTGGCTTTATGAAGGATACCGAGTACGTGTACTTCCTTGTGTTGGACTGGGGAAGCTCGAAAAACCTACACCTTTAAGAAGCACAGCTAACGAACACAATCATTTGAAACCAAGGTTCAGCAAATAGGAGACAATAAAATATGGAGTAACTTGAAACCAGCCCACGCACTGCCCAAGAGAAATCTCCAGCTTGTCTCACTCTCAGACACACCCTTGCAGCTCTTCTGGAAAGCTGTGCCCTGTTTGCAAGACAAGGAGCTAATTGATTCAATCGTCTTCTGTATGCGCAACTATAAAATAAAGTGCATAAAGAACAGCACGGACATACGGCTCAGCTGACTGCATTAAAAGACTCTGCTGTCTAACAACACGCTGATCACAGAACAAGCGCCGCAATTGTTCCAGCCAGACACCACGGGACCAAGAATGCATAATTTCAGTACTTGTGTGTCCAACAGTAGGATATATTGGCAGCAGAACAGCAAACTGGTTTTAAGTTCAGCCATTGTTAACATTTGTCTCCACCATCTATGGAGTTACTGAAACAGTATAGAAGGGGGCTGGGTCATCCTCTGCCACCAGCTCACACACCTGCCAGAATGCCTTCTCTCCCTGTGCACAGCAATAGGTTTTCATCTTCACAAAGTGGCAATTTTTTTCCATCTAGAAATTATATTATTTAACTTCCTCTGCAACAATCTTTGATCTGAGGTTTCCACAATCAGCCAGAAATCGGAGAAAGCAAAGTCAATCTTTTCAGACTTAAACTGATATAACCACTCGGTACTTCGCTGTGATTTCTTTTACAGCACTGGTGAAATAAATTACAGCATGATTTATTTCACACTGGTGGCTTTCTGGTTCTGACCCAGTAGAACTCACCAGGCTGGTGAGAAACTCTGACACTGGATCTAGTTCTTTTGGTTTAGATATGAACTAATTTCACAAAACAGGGCAACAAAGTTAAACTGATGTATAACTGGCCTCTGTCTGAGGAGAATCAGCTCTAAGGTATTTACCAGATCCCACAGATTTGAGACACATAACAATCTCCACGGAGTTAGTGGGGAACCAGCAATTCTCTACCAGGTACACAGGAGCTATAATTTTGGTTAAGCTAGAAATTAATTTCCAGGTTTTGGCTAGATAAATTGAGTAAATCAGAAAGATGATAACAAACTAATGAAACTCACGCTCTCTGCTTTCTGACAAAACCAACAAGAAGCAGTGTCTGGCCAGGCATCCCCCATAGACTTCAAGAAAGGATTTCACCTCAGGCTCTCAACTTGTCTCTGTCCCACAAATGAGCAACTGTTTCTGAAGTTGCAAGCAATGCCATTCAGTCAAATTCTTGCACGTGATTAAATTCAGACAAATTCTTTCTGGAATAAAAGCAGGGTTCGAGGATCACATCACAGGAGGAAGCATTTACATGATGCATCTGATATCACATTGGTTTAACTTCAGTGAATACAAAGAACTTAGTGACAGTTTTCTCATAAAAAAGTGATCCTGTGTTTTTCCTTTTCTTACCTCCTTGCTCGAGCTTCAATCCCTACACTAACGAAAGACAACAACCCGTACAGTCAGCCACACGCTTGATACGAGAACTTGAATCTGGTCTGCTATTTAACGTTCTTGTCCTCAACTTGTCTTTAGAATTCATTGATCTCCAACGTACCTGGAGGTCTGACTCACCTCCCATCCCCCTGTTTTATGACTCTGTAACTGTGATAACTCAGAACACCCGTGACAAGTCTCCTCCTTCCTGTCAACCAGCCTTAGAGACCGACTGCTTTTCAGCTCCTCTGATCAACATGATCCATCTTGATCTTGCTACTACATCTTAGTAGGGTGTTTATAGAATGACAATTCTCAGGGACGGAAAAGGCAGGAAGCGATGAGGTGAACACTCCTTACCCCTCAGTGACCATCTCCCCTCATCACAATAACCAGCAAATAGGTCTTCACATTAACACCCAAAAGAACATTTATAAAGAAAATAAAGACAATATTCTCAAATCAGTTGCCACACTTAATGTATATATCAAAGTATTATGTTTCTGTTATTACCAGTATACTTCTGTCACATAAAAAATACACTCAAATAAAAGGATTTAAATATTTTCTTTGCAGAATTGCATGCTTTGAAAAGCAGAATCACAACTCTGTGCATTCTTTCTTCAACCAGAATTTCTCTCCCATACTGCTGTGAAATAGAGAACAGTATTTTACGACAACCTGGTAATGTTTTGCTTGGATGTGGTGCTACTGTTAGCAAAAACAGAGGGTAGTAATAATCCTGACTGATCATAACTTCAGAACAAACACCAGAATCAGGAAAACCACTGCAACTAAACAGCAATACAAAACTAAACACAATCACTTTGTGATCAATTTTATGTCATAGTTTTAATTAGAATAGTCATAAAATGTACCTGATTGTTTACAATTCAAATCTCGCACTTAAGGTCAAAATGAAACCTAGTGCATCCTAAACTCCCCTTAAAGAACAAAAATGAAACCTCTGTAGTATTGACATCATTTGAGAAGTTATTCATGCTCCCACATAGCTGATTCTGAACCCTGCATAGTTTTGTTTGACCAGATATGCTGAAGAAAGGCACTCAGTATACAAGTGCTGATTAAAACTTATTTTATTCACAAGGCAATGTCAAATTGAAAAAAATGTGTCGCAAATTATTCCATAATGTTGATGAAGACATTGAATTGCTGCATCATGTTGATGATGTTCTGTAAGACAGATGTGTACAGCTTGCATATTTTAGGCTTAGCATAATAAATGTTATGTTTTTATGTTACACCAGAGTAAATCAGTGAAATCTATCCTAAATCTATCTAGGGGAATGAAGCTGTCTCCCTAGACTTATTCACAGAAATATGTCCAATCACTTTTGTACTCACGCAAATTTTATGTTTATACAGAAGAGGTGACTTCTTGCTTAAAATGAACTTTGCATAAGTTAAATCCCTGGGGACAAAAAAAAATAATCCATAATGATAGGTACAATATCAAATTCAGTTATAAACCCTAAAAGTACTTAGCTAATCTGATCAATTGCAAGTCACTAGCAAAGCACATTCTAATTTTCAAGACAGATGAAATCTTGCCACCTCTCAGCTGCTGTGAGAGCCAATGACCGGTGAAAAGGAAGATAAACCAGACAAGCATGTTTTCCAAGTACCACATTGCAATAAATTTTTATGACTGTGTTTGCAGAGATGTTCCGTGCAGAATTTTGATTTGCTAAGGCTAGTTTTATCTTGCTGAGCTTCTGCTGAGCAACAACCACCCTCTTGAGAAGGCAACAATCTTTTTTTTGACAGGTCCCCATTGTTCTTTCTTGCCCAAGAATACAGCAGGTCAGTTCTCAAAAGCCTCTCTATGGGGGCAAAGCTCAACTTCTACATCTGGAAACACAGATGAAATCTCCAAATAGCTCTGGAGAGGTCTTGCTCCAGACCATAGTTGCTGATCTCACCCTAACAGAGCTGCAGCAGAGACTGAAGTAAAGTCTTTCTTCGGGCAGTCACTCCAGCAATGTGACTTTGCCACCATCTTCCTTCTGTCGCTGAGGTGGAGAAGCTGTAATGTCAAGTCCGGTTTGGTAGGATGTCTACTGAATAACCAGCCCCTCAAAACTGGAATGCAGCTGATGTGTTGTGTTCTGAGTCATCAAACCCTCCTGGCTTCCTTTATCTTTTCTGTACCATCAACCCATTCTCTTTTCTGCAATGGCGAGTTCTTTCAGATGGAGACCATGCCCTCCTTGTGACTGTGCAGTGGTTAGTATAATGAAAAATAAAGCCTACAGTACTGCAAGACAGTCATATTTTTAATGCTCCAGCTAGGTAACAAGTCACCAGATCATGCAATATATAGCACCTCTCTTCATGGGGCGTGAGGGTATGCCAGGCAGAAAGTCAAAACTAAGCCCAAAACAAATGCTTTGCAAATGCTGAAGTCAATGCTAAAGTCATTCTACTGGAAATAGAAGGCAAAAATTAGCATACACAATAATTACCAGTTTGTTTCATGGTCGCATTTCCTTTTATTGTAAACATCATCTTAAAAGCTCCCAATGACACAGCAGTTGCAAAATGAACTGCTCTAATGACAGCATACTCTCAGGTTGACACAAAGGGCACTTTTAAAAGGAATTAGTATCACATGATAATTACATAGCTATAATATCATTTATTATTTGCAATATTTGCAGTTACTTTGACGTCTCAATTCCATGGCACTGGCTGTTTAAAACCACAGTTGCTCAAAGAGCTTGCTTAGCACAGAAAATCAGGGACAACAGGTAGATGTAATGGGCAGGCGAGAGGCACAGCAGAGAGGTAAGAATAGACTGACAGCTGTGCCAAGTAAAGTAACCAGTATTTTCCTCTATTCTAATAAATTTTGGCACACACAGAAGCAGGCAAATCAAAGTAATTCAAACGTTGCCAGAGCCCTATTGACATCTATACAGTGTGCTGCTTCTCTATGAAAAAACAAATTTCCTCTAAAACACTCCACAACCTCCAAGGACAGGGAACGTGCCCCAGCATAACCCTCCCTAATCTCTAACAAGGAGAGGAAGTCTGGGCTGGAAGAAAAGCACTGAGAAGTGTGAGTATCCTGAGGAAAGACAACAGGTGGACAATCAGGAGCAGAACAGCAAGGAGACCACTGGTTGTACAAGAAAATACACTGAAGAGCAATGTGGTCCCAGGGTGCTGGGCCTGGCCAAAGCCCGGCAGGGCCAGTGTCTCACCCCTGTATCAAGGATAGTGAATGAAGGGACAACTCTAGAGAGTTCTCCCTAGTTCAAATAACTTGCAGCTCAGCAGGCTCCTGAGCCAACAGCAGTGCCTCTGGACATAATACGGGATTTTTCTCCTGCCTGTTTACTTTCTGACCCTACATAAGCATTTAGCTGCTTCTGTATCTTCCAAAGAGGTTCATAGCTGAATTAGATCTTGCATTAAGAGTTTTCACCTTTTGTTTGTTTTGATCCTCTCATCTAAACTTAAAATTACTGCAGAAGAAGCCATGAGCAGCGGCTCTGCATTCACCTTCTCATGCAACTTGATTTTACAGACTCAGCCCTGTCTGCCCCTTGAGTCACCTCTTCTGGACTGAAGAGGTGCAGTCCACTGAGTCACTGTTTGTGCCGAAGCTGTTCACAGGGAAGTTCTTTGATCCTCCTTGTTTACCCCCTTTGAAACTTTTCCAGATCTGCCACTCTCCTTTTTCAGAGGAGGAACTGAAGTGCACAGAGTATGCAAGGAGGCTCTGGCTTTCAGATCTAGCAAACTTCCTCAGTCCTGCAGCACCATGGAAAAGCCAGACTTGTAGAAAAAACTCTTAGAGTGCTTTGCGCAGTGTTGCCACAAAGATTCTCACTTCTATCATCTAGGAAAATTTAAAGCTAAAAATTAAATAATCCAATAAAAATAATTAAATAATCAATAAATCAAAGACTTACTACTTGTATTTCCTTGCATTTTTTTGCTTACTTGCAAGTATGGGAACATTAATATGGACGGGATTGTTTCAGTTTTTGAAATGTGTAGTCTCTCACAACATCTTTTGATGTTTTATGGACCTCCAGACATCCACATACCGCATGCTGAGTAACGCTGCTGTTCAGTGCTTTAACAAACAGCCAAACGGGAGTTAAGGGGACAAAACAAGTTTGGCTCAATCTGCCTTCTACAGTACAACTAACTGCTCAGGAATTTTCTGTATATATTCAAAACCACTTACACATAATCTGATGCTCATTTCCCATGCTATAAATCCACACATGTATGCCCGAGTGTGGTTCACTGTTTTAGACCTGAGGCACAAGAGATGAACACTTGCTTGTGAGGATGCATCTTAATATAGAGGTAAGCACAAGAACCACGGGGTTCATAGCTAGTTCAGCTATGAACCCCCAAACAAACCATGAAGAATATGACCAAAACCCTGTGAGAGACATTGTGCCTGTGTTTTTAGGGCAAATACTAATAAACACCAACTATTTTCTCACAGTAGCTGACCTATGTGCAATTTTTTATGACTCACTGAAAACCTGGAACAGCTTTAAGAAATGGTCAGTAAATTTAAGGAAGATGAGAGTGGATCAGCAATTGTACTGAAGCTAAATGTTACAAACCTGAGTGATAAATTGCATGAGATGTCCATAATAGAAGGCTTGAGTCTGCAGTTTCAAAGGAACCCCCATGAAGACAAAATCACCGGATAAGAGACAAAGTCAGTATCTTCTGATAGATTTAACCATTGTATTGCTTCTAACTAGCCCAGCCGAACTTTATAGACAACAAACTGGAAAAATTCTGATTGAAAGACTGAAAATTTCACATTTGCTTGAATTTATTACTAACTGACATCACAATTCCAGCAATTCATAAATTTCCACACTGGTCAGCAAGCTATGACCTACAAGGAAAATGTTATGCTGACCTCATTGCAACAGCGACACTAAAACTGAGAAGACGCTGAGTTAACAGTAATTTAGCAATGGCGTTTAGAAGGATTCAACTAGTTGAAAAACTAGTATGATACTCAAAAGTAAATGTCTGAGTTGTAGAAAAGAAAATGATTGAGTCCATATGTTGTGGAAAAATACATGGGATAACAGCTTCTTGGGAGAAAGGCTGCAGAGACTAAATATGCTACTTAAAATCTACCTATCTAAAGATTATAAATATTTATATTATTTAGACTTGTCAGTAGATCTAAGGAAGCAACAAGGAAACAAAGCCATTTATACTAAGAGAAAGTCTGATGAAAGAAAACAATCCAAGCAAAGCCCCAGAATTCTACAATTGAGCAATATGGCAACATTTTTAGCATTTGATATCATGTAGTCCCTTCCTGTTTCGGTCAGTTTCGAGCTTTAGATGTTCCAAATGAGATTACAAAACATGACAGAATAACTTGCCCACATCTTATCCCTAGTTTGCAACATTAAGAATATAAATTTATGTTCCTTATGAAATGTTTATTTCTTCTAATATAGTTGCACATTCTTACTGTCCTCAAAAATACCTGATTTTCCCTTGTATCTCATGTGCTAGAGAGTCATAGCACTGAAGAAGGATCTGCATTTCCCAGGATTACCCAGGATCATTTTTAAAGAAAATCTACTTCCTTCCAGCTCTACAATTCAGCAGCTAAGTCTGAAAGAGTGCCTCCAAAATATTTATGTGCGCATGTGACTTGTTGCATTAATGACTCGGGTATCCCATTCTGCACTTTCAGATCCAGTTTTATTAACTTGGTGGTAATTAAAACTAATTCCTGCCTTTTTTTTTTTTTTTTTTTTTTCTTTCCCCTCCTCTTCCCCTCCTCCTCCCCTTTACTTAACTTCACTTTATATTCAGTGGGATTACTCCTATGGAGCTATTCTGTCTGTCCCAGAGGTACAAGAAGATAAAACAGCTGAAGGTGCTTAGTTTTGCCTGAACACCCTTTAATCCATCACCAGAGCATTGCAGGGAGTACAAAGGAGACTATGAAGCCTTCTCGCCCCAGAGAGCCATATGATATTCCATCCAGGGATGATACTCCAAATCATAACACAGATGCATGCAGTAACAAAGTACCCATTCCAAATGACATTAAACACCACTATCTGAACCGTCTTTGGGGACTGGGGGACAGGACCATCCTCATGAGCTCCTGGATGTACGCCGGGGAGGTTGAGAAGGCAACGGTTGGCCACTTGCTCCCAGTGAGCCAAAACTGGAGGCGTAGAGAGCAGGAGAACTCAGTCTATGCTCTGGCAGCGTTACGAGTCTCACTTAGCATGCCTGAGCCCAGCCTTCACCGTGGGGCTGAGTACCACACTCCCCTTTCAGGAAGTTTAAGCATGTTTAATTATAGGCATGTGCCAGGAGAGAGCTCAGGACTGATTTTTCCCCTTTCTTGCCTTGTTATATTTGCAATGCTTAATGTTTCGTAATTGATTACATGCAATCTGTACCAGCTGTAGCTACAAGGTACTGCAGATTCACTTTGGATGTAGAGGCAGTAAAATTTGAAACGGTCAGGCCACCAGCGCAATTCAGTAAATATGTTTGGCAAGACAGAAACAAAGAATTAGTGCACTGGAGACTAACCTTTCAGGAACAAGACAGGTTTACTCTGAGCATTAATTTTGAAAGGCATGGGGTTGTGGTTTCAGCTCAGTCTTTAACAGTCTTCATCATAAAAGCACCACAAATAATATCCCATCATCAGTGATTTCTGATCAGGAGAGCCCAATAAGCGATTTTCCAGCACATACTAGAACTAAGCTACTGCTGTAATCTGAAAAAACAAACAAAACAATGCTCCAGTCTACATATATCAACAGAAAGGACAGATTAAAACAATTAAATAAAACCAAACCAATTTTAATATTTTGGCTGTTGAACCATTTAAGGGTCTAGCCACATCTTCCATTAAAATTAGCAGCCAAAACCTCCAGTTCTGCTTTGGAGCGCTCACATTTAGAGTTTTCTCAGTATGTACAAAACATCATCTTTTAGTGTTGCTTAGCAGTGACGACTCCCTCACTACCAGTCTTGATCCAGAAAAGTAAAAGTATTCCAGTTTAATACTAATTAGTTTCTTATCTGTCATGTTGGAAAAACTGTTGGAAAAAAAACAACAGTTTGAATCAAAATCACTTCATCAGGAAAGTTCAATTTCACATCCCTTCTTTAAAATTAGCGTATATGGTTATTATTAATTTCAGAGTCACACCATGTGCTCTTTCCTACAGTAATTGCTAAGTGAAGTCAACAGCAGTACTGTCATCCATTTTAATGGGCTGGGATCACGCCACAAGACACAAAATAAAGACACATCTTGTTTCAAAATGCTTAGGATCAGAACAAGAAAAACACAAGAGACACACTGGGAAACCCAGGGGGATGAATGACTAGGAATTTAATTTCTCATTTATTGCTAATATTATTGTTGACTTGCTTGTTAATGTAACGTAGCACTTACATTAAGGGATCTGTGTCAGAGTGACCCACTAATGATGATTTGTATCTGCTGCCAGTATAGGCGGACATAGAGGAGACTATTTTGGTGGCGTACAGGGGCTATTTCCCTGTCATTTAGCGGATTTAAAGCTCTTAAGCAGTTACAGACTTGTTTATTTTTTAATAATTAGGGCTGGCTGAATTGTAAGTCAAAGAAGAAAGAGGCAGGATAAGGGGCCTCTGCTATCTATAGTGCAATCGCAGCACAAAGCAGAAAGCAGGAGCTACAGGGCTGTTTTTCCTCCCTTCCTCACCAGGTGGGGAGGGTGGAAGAGCCTCCCAGTTTTCTTGGGCAGTGCCCCAGCCAGCACAGCTACGTCCCTCTGCAGGTAAAGACAGATCCTCATCACCAAAGCAAAATGAAAGACAGGATTTCCTAAGCCACAGCTCTTTCTGCGTGTGTGACTGGTGTTTATTCCTCACGCAGGACTGACCCGACCTCCCTGCTGCACTTCTGTGCGGCCGTGTTAAGCACTGTCACTGGCTGTGCACTTGGCCTCTGCTCACAAAGCAACCGAAACAGCCTGCTGGAACTGAGCTGCCACGGGAGCACACCCTGGAGCAAGAAGCTTCCCGCTTATAAATACTGTATTTTTTTGCTCCATGCTGACACATCGTCTTGGCTTCCAGGGTAGCATGGCCATTGCTGAGAAGACCTGGCAGAGGCGCAGAGGCTCAAGGGCAGCTGGGGAAGGGACCGTGAGGGGAGAGGAGGGAGAAACCTCAACTTTGAGTAACTACACTGGACCCAAAATAGGATCTAGTAAAGCCATAACTATTTAGCAAAAAAAAAAAAAAAAAAGCCCTACAGCAGACACACCTTGTCTAAAGAACAAGCATCAGGCAGTGGCAAATGTCCTTTTTTGTCAGAACAACCTGCATTCCTTGCGTAGGGCTCGTCAGCACAGCTGTACTAACAAACCTCTCCGAGCATACACAAGCCTAAAAGAGACACAGGGAAACATCTCCAGCCCGAGCTTTTCAAAATGCCTCCCACCAAATTTATTCTTTAGTAGGGGTCATTGATCATGATTGCACAATGAAAAGCACAAGGGGAATACATACTTTGAAACGTCAATTTGTAAGACAAGGGAAAAACAGCTGCTTGTAATGGCAGGCATGGACGGATGCACAGGGGAGACTGCCCTACCAGTTTGGTTTGGTTTTGTCTGGTTGCTTTTCAAAACAGTATTCTTACTATTCTACCTAGGAAACTGGTATCACCTCCTGATGAAATTTGTGACCCTTTACTACAGCGAGCACTCACAGACACAAACACCCAAATAGAATCGGCTGATTAAAATAGGCAGAACGCAATTAAAATTATATGAGTGGCAACTAAACAACTGCCGCTTCTAATCATGGGAGATGTTTGTATCTGTGCAAGTGGGTGTAAAATTCTTCTGTTATTAAGGCAAAGCAGTGGGAAACCAAGCCTCTGGCTCACACTGCAATGGCAATCACGTTATCCTGTCTCCTGTGCTTGGCCTCCCCCATGTTGATGAGAGCCAATATCAGCAATAAATCAATAACTCTCTGCTCTTCACATCTGGGTGTTTGTTTGTTTTTAAATTGGGATCATAGACAAGCCCTTGCATATCTATAGCAAACACTGGAGAGAGAACTGGGCAACAGATATTATCCAGGCCCTTTGCAAAGCAGATGCAAAACAACGGCGTTTCTTGCTGTTCTTTCCTTAACTGGGCTGGTGCTTTATCCACTCCATCTACAACTATTTAGACTGCAGGCTCTTCAGGCCAGGGACCACCTACTGTGTGCATGTTTCTACAGTCTCCAGAACAAGGCTTCCATTTTTGCTGGTTCTCTCTAGGCTAGACCATAATAAATATGATTATTTTAACAATAACACACATTAATAATCGTTAATGCATCACTTGAATTTTCCTTTGAAATGCAATCTGTGCTCTCCTCCCTCTCAGCAGTTTAATCACTGACTGAACTTTTCTCAGTTAACTGAAAATGCCATAGGTAAGATTTTTTCCATTATCAGCGCTTTTAATCTTTGAGTAATTTAAAGCAAATACATCTTTCTCTGTGATTGCAAATGAGCCCAACTGTTGGAGGTTTTCTTTGTGGTTTTTTGTTTTTGTTTGAGGTTGTGGGGTTTTTTTTTCGCTTTTCTGAACTTTTAAGTTATTTTCTAACAGCAACCTGTCCTGGCAGCAGTAGTGCAGACATGACATAATGCTGGCTGTTAATGACTACCTAACCCTGACTGTCAGCTCCCTCCATTTCAGTGAGTGTTCTCTTGTGCCTACCTAACTCAGTGTGCTCCCAGCCTGTGCTAAAGTCACAGCTCTGCATAAGACGACCAGCTCCTTTCAAAGACCGTGTCTTCCTGGACTCAGAAACAGGGCTCTACCCCATTTAAGTGCACCAGGCTGGCTGCTTTTCCACAGGCATCTTCAGATTCCTGAGTCTGTGGGAGACCACACCGTTCTCAGCTTTCCAACACATTGCTACAGGAGTGGGACTGTGCTGGTAGCGCTGAAAAGCACGCGGGGACACTGTGGGGGGATGACGGGGAACAGCTGCCTGGTGCGGAGCCATCACCTTTCTGGGTGGGCATCCGTCAGCCAGAAAAATCTGCGTAAATGTTATGAACTTCGCTGGCATGCTGAGGAGAGTCAACCAACGCCACCCCGGCCCTGAAAATAACCCTGCTTCCAGGGCTGCTGGTTGGCATCCAGCTCCCACGTGCCTGTGAAACAGCACCGCGGTGTCACAGGGCTGGCTGGGTCACATCCACGCTTTCCCGCTGGGGCTGTGCTCACAGGGCATGAGGCTCTGCCATGCTGCCTGTGCCAGCAGCCAGCTGTATCTTGGAAGGAGAAGTCCAGTCCCCTTAAGAAGAAATCCAGCATTTCAGCTGGCTGCTTAGGTTTTAAGGAACTATCTTCCTCATCTCGTCTTCCTCCACATCAAACACAATTATACAGAGGAGTGGTACATATGACAGAGGGACCGAGGGGCCCCATCACAGACTAAAACCCCACTGTGCTAAGCACTGTACAAATACAGAGCACGGAGATGATCCTTTCCCCAAAGAGCTTACATCTAAGCATAAAATGGAAAAATCTCATTATTGACAGATTAATGACAATCTGTCAGAGCAATCATTCCTATTAGGAGTGTCCTGTGCAGAAAAGTAGTACAGGGCCCTTATAATTAGCTAAGGATAGCTAATCTGATGCAAAAATTGAACAGTTAAAATTAAGGACTCACCTCTACACTAATATTACATTAAAAATGGTAAATGTGATACGAGTACACACAAACATTTCAAATAGAACATGCAGACGGGTAACTCCCAGGGAAGAGGCTTTTGAGACCTTCATATAAACACACTAACATAAATCTCCATAGAACTGGTGTTTTTAAATAACACCTGTGGATTTTCCTCTTTCTGCCCAGGTAACTGAGTTAGTTTTCACACTAATGCTAAAAAAAAATCCAACCAAACCAAAACAAAACAAAAAAGCAATCACTGAGAGGCTACGGGTTGGGTTTTTTTTGCGTATTACTGTTACCTTACATATCTGTGAAAAGAACATTTTCCTCAAATTAATACTTCATTTGCTTGATCATCCACAATTCAGTTATTTAATACTGGCCAAATAGAATGCTAAACTTCCTGAGTCACACAGCTTTCACAAGTATTTGTTCTGCATATACAAATTGCATCTACACACAGGGCTTGGAACAGCCTAAGGACAATTTCACACTACTCTAGTTCAGTCTCACAGTTGCTGTCTGAGATGGAGAAGGCTTTTGATATTCAATATAATATTTGACAGTATCGGCACGTAGATGGTATCTAAGTATATGTCAAGAAACACAACTAGAAGGAGCTTGAGGAAAAAAGATCTTACATCCTCATGCGGTGTAAATGAGCATGCACTCACACATGCCAGTGAAAATCACTCTGATTTACACGATGTGAGCACATGGCTCTTTTCCAAGGGTAAGGACTTACTGCCCAAGGGCAAGAAACAGCCCATGACGTTATTTCATGTGGGCACATGATTTCCCTGCATTATTACTGGGTAACTCCCAGGTGGCTTCTCCCACCCTCAGGATTCTGACCTCGACTTCAAATTAAATCATTCAGACCAAAACTACCTTGATCATAAAATGTTCAGGCACCCAGCTAGCACCCAAAGCACTACTGTTGTACCATCAATATCTAACTCGAGCATTAGGACTTCTGAATTTTCACACATTTATTGTTAACAGTCTTGCTATTTACTCCTGTTACACGATCACCAGGATACACCACAGTGTTTAGGTCTCATCCTGTAGTCCTGACACTAAAAAACACTCCAACCACCAAAATTCAGTTTTAGTACTGCATTAAGACCTTCATTACAGACTTTTAAAAGGTGTCTACAACCAAACATCACTGCAGCAAGCAAACTCTTTTGTACTGAAATGCAAAATATATGCAGTAGTTTAATAAAAACAAGACAAATGTTCCAAAGTGCTTGCTGATCAATGGGACAAAATGAGTACGCTAAAGATGAGAAGACTGAGCTTGGAATTTACTGAAATCATATGACAGAACACAAACAGGCAATTCTACTTCCCTAAAAATTAAGATTTGTCAAATTTTGAAGTGACAGCTATTGATACTTAAAGAAATATATTTACGGCTAAATAACTACCTTAAGAAACTTCCAAAGATGAAAGATAAATTGGTTCCAGATTTCATACAGCTAATGTATTATACCACAAAATGCCTATTTTTTATATTTTTCATTTACATACACTGATATACATTATGCCATTTGAAAAAATGGCAGCTTTGTCTGTATGTAATAACTACAAGGCGTGGGTAAGAAATAGCTAAAGTACAAAACCCTAAGGACAAGGCTTCATTGTGAGCATTAAATGATTATTACAATGCAAAATTAGAGTCATATCTCTGTTTTACTTCAAGCAATGTGAGGTCTGATCCAGAGCTGAATTTACTGACAACTCTAGATACGATGGCACTCACATTGCATTTTTTGCTTATAATTAAAGAGTAAAAATTAATTTTATCTTTTATCTAACCAATTTGTGATAATAATTAGTTTTAGACTTTAAACTTGCCCTAGTTTTATTTGTAAGTGTACCTGAATTTGTAAACAGCTCTTTACCAGAAGAAATTGACTATGCAGAGGAGAAACAGTGGGGTTTCTGTCTGTCTTCTCCCAAAGGTAACAAATAGATATTATCAGGAATTTTGAAATTAATAATTTTGAGAGGAAAATAATATTCTTTAAATACCATTATAATTTTTACAAAATACACACAACATAGGGTTTTGTAGCTGGCACTATACTTTCAAATAATGCCTATATTTAAATTCAGTCAGCTTCTATATTTGCCAAAATAAACCTGGTACATAATTCTGCTTGGTAGAGGAGCTGTGGAAATGACTCATAAAAAAGGCTGCATTAAACTGAATGTTAGCATTAAGAAACCTGTTATATACCTATCCGATTATTATTCATATTGAATATCACCCTCCATTTCAAATCCAAGAGCAGACCCTCACTGTGCTGGATTTAAAAAAAAAAGAATAAATAAATGAATAAATACACTGCAGCAGGTCCAACTGGCAGGGCCAGCAGTCTAATTGCCTCCTACTTCTGCCATGGATATAGAACAAAAAAGCCCAAAAAATCCTGTGGGGGTCTGTCATGTGTGGACCACCACTGAAAGCCTCTTCTGAAGAGTCTTCCCCCCCCACAGCACAGGTCTTTTCATGAGGAGAGGAAACACTTCTTTTTTCCTGGAGTCTATGCAGATCCAAACTGACGACAGCTGAAATATATGTCATTCTAATGGATTCTGTCATAACTGGGCAAAACACAGCAATGTTAGAAAGCATTTATCAAAGATATGACAGGGCTTTCAAATTATGCTGCCTTTCAACCCACTGCTTAATAAAAATGTGCGAAGTGATAGAACACTTTACCTCGTCAACATCACTAGCAGCAATACACTTATTTTCTTTGGGAGCAGCTATTCAAAAGTAACTTGACTGAACTTCAGAGTCATAATTACAGAAACTACAGCTGAGGGATTTAAAAAAAAACACCACCTGTGCAACAAAGTAATTATATCAACCTATTATCTTTAAAAAACATTTCAGCTCCAATAAAGTTGCTTGCTTTCCTTTCCCAAGATGAGCAAAAATTCCCCTGTTCACGTCAGTCCTTCAGAAGCTCCTGTGACAGGGGAGTCTGGCCCGAGCAAGGACTGCAGCCCCAGCTCTGGACGTCTGTGCTGCACTGCTGCAAAAGATGCACAACTGCAGAAAAGACAATTCAGCTGCATGGACTTGGATGGTAAACTCTCTTTGATCTTTCTATTCTGCTCAGTGTTTCTTACATGCTACCTTAATACAAATGAGAGTAAAGAATACACAGTAAGTTTTCAAAAGCTGGCCATGAGGACAACCCCTTATCCTCTTACAAGTTAAGAGCAGTTTTTGCATTGATTCAAGCTGGGTCCAGGAAGCGTTGGAGAAGCTCACATCCCACTGAAGACACAGATGAGTTTCCTCTAGCTAAGAAGTAAAATTACTGAACAGAAAGTTGGCTCTGTTTTACCTCAAACTGGGACACTCAGCTACAAAAACAAGCCCTCGTCTTGTGTCACCCTTTAGGTATACACTAAATATTGCTTGGTTTTTACACACACACAAGAAACCTCCTTCAGAGTCTGCAGATTTCAATGAAACCAGGAGATCACCAATAGTGTTTAGTTTTGATAGACTGCAGTTCAGCAAAGTATGCACAAACATGTCTAGTATTAGTTGCTTGTAGGTTTTCTGGCTGTCTTTGGGATGTGAAGTGTCCTCAGCTACAGCCCTGTACACAGCAGTTATTTGTAAAGCTCTGGTTACTGAGGTGGCACAGCAACTTGCTGTGAGCATCTCTGACAGGTCTGTTTTAGTCCTTGTCTGTTTCTGAGTTTAGGTCTAGATTTAAGCAATTAGTTTTGTACATTTTGCCTTTGGGGTCTTAATCTGGCTGTTATCACAAATATTCACTGTTACTTAAAACATTAAGAAATACAGTGCATAAAAAACCTGTTTATATCTTAGTTTTTATATATGAAGGACTCCATTGCTTACAAATTACATTTCCTTACCTAGTAACTTTGTGCATTATGGACATCTTTCCCTCTGTCTGCTAGGTACCAACCTGGAGTCAAGAACCCTAACACCAAATTTCCACGCTAGAGCTCCAAACGCTTTACATTTCTCTCATAGCCATTTCATTTCCTGTCTTCTACTTACAGCACAGAAACAGAGACAAAATCCAAATTCACCTCAGATTCTGAAATCCCCTCCTCTGGTTCCCCATTTCTTTACTTCTACAGCAGATTTCTTCAGTTTGTGCCTATGTTCCACACCTGACAAAACAGCCATTTTTGTTTAACCTGCCCTGACTACTTCTGGTAAAGTCCTGCCATCCAAATTCTGCAAGCCCTTGCCCTCACTGCTCCTCACTGGTTACAAGTGCGAGATGTGTCACCGGCTGTTGCAGGTCTTTCTTCAGGCACCTGTGTTACCTTGCTGCAGGAGCTGATGTACCAAGCTGCCCAGTACGGATGTCCCATCACGGAAAGAGATGACCTCACTTCTGCCATGGGTACACCAGGAAGCTGAAGAGGACAGCACTGTTCTGAAGGGGCAAAGTCCTCCCTTTGAACACCCTGTCAGGAAACCATCACAAAGCCTAAAATCTCACCGATGATCCAGAAATCTGTGAAGCTGTAAAGGAGAGCTCAGGTATTTAAACAGATACCAGTATTACAAGTTTTAACTGGACTGGTACTAAATGATATACAGCCTTGCTCTGTTTCCACACACACAGGCTTGCATTTCCCCCTAAGTGAGGCACCAGTGCAGGAAACCCAGACACAAAAACTGTGTTTCTCCCTGGACTGCAATTTCTGCCCTCGGGTACCAGCCTCTCCTTTCCCAGGCTCACAGACCTGGGGATTTGCTGTTTGTCTCACCTCACCACCGCACTTCAGCCTCCACTGCAGTCTTGGTATCTTAGATTATGAATCAAGAGGGCAGTGCTGTAAAATAAACTTGCCAGTCACATGCCTCTTCTTCGCTGATTTCTCCCAGAGCTCCTAATAAAACCCATTATGTTAAAACACAAACAAAGTGGCCAGGCGCACACAGACACGCACACATACCCCTATTTATTAGGCGCAGTGGCTTAGTATTTCAGGTAGTATATCAGAGACCTAAACAGAGATTTTAACTCACGTATTAAGCATTTAGTCCTTTGGCAAGAAATTAATTTGAGCCTCCATTTTCAACAAGTTACTGATTTTGTATGGCTTCTCCAGGGATATTCATTCCAAACCATGCACAGCACAGGTGTTCAGCCCCAGCTGGCTGCAGGGACCTCCAGCAGAGCAGCAGCTACCCAGACAACAGGATCACTGGGCAAATTGTGCAGAGCAGGCTGGGTTTCTCATGCATGCAGCACCCTCATACCCACAACCCTCATTTGGTGGGAATACCCTCAAAAATAATCCATGACTTCAGCTGAACCTTCCACACAGTTTTGCCCGAGAGTCATCTTTCACAATATTCAATATGTGAAATAAAATTCCTGCCAATTTTCAGTGCAGAGTGAAATTCTGGCTTGTGGCGTCCCAAAATGGAACAGTAAGAATATATGCAAAAAAATCTTTGTCAGCAATCTCCCAATGCCAGTGGCTAGGAGCCAGAATTTTCATGATGCAGTTTCCCAGAGGAACTGGTTTTCAGGCCAGAATCTCATCTCAGCTGTGCTGAAGAAAATCTGGTGGAGCTGCATGGGTGAACCTGGCTTTTTATTTGTAACCTGCTATCACATTTTTGTCTAGAGAATTTTGTTCGGTATTTTAGCATCATTCTTCTTAACAACCTGCAAGACAATTTTCTTCAAAGAAAGCTCTTATTAGGCTTTATATCTATGACCCCAGGTTATCTTTTATAGTTTAATCTACACAAGCTTAGAAATCAAGTTTTGCCTGTGGTAGCCAGCCCATCAATTCATTCGATTGTCCAGTACAACTTCCAATTCTCACAAGCAATTTGACAATTGTGAGTGTTTCACATGGCATGTTATGAAGTCCAGTGCTGCAAAAATAATGAGACCTAGAATTACACGCAGCATTGCAAGTCTACTCATTTAACCATGAATTTTCAGGTAATTTAGATGTTTCAATAACAGGCATACTATAGGCCAACCTGTCATATTACTCTTATCAGAAAAATGTCATGTGTCTGTCTCCTAGCTTGCACACGCACCAATCCTCAGACTCTCATCGAATCTTATCTAATTCACAGGATACATAATAAAAATGCATTATTTTTAATGGATGGTTTCATGTATAGCAGAGCCTTCCAGCCACTAAACAGAGCTCTCAAGTCATTTATTAGCATTTGTAATTTATTCTTAAGGGGTATATGAATCCTCCTTGATGGTAAAGACAGAAGAAACCTGGGTCAGTTTGGCCCACTAGAGGCACCAGGCTGGACTGCTCCTGGTGACTTCTGCCAGAAGTGGCCAAGGATAGGGGTGTCGCGCTCAAGAAAGGCCCCTTTGCTTGGCTACCCTGGAGTCAAACGCTGGTGAAAGGCTGAAAGCTACCACCCACAGCCACCCACCCCAACCTTTTGCTGGGGTTAGGACACTTGTCACTAGCTCCTCACAAGCAGACTGGACACAGCATGTCTCAGGCACATCTGCTGCTGAGAAAATAACTTTTCAAGGACAAAAGTGGTCCAGGAGGTGGGAGGGGGCAGCAACTGCAGAAATGGTTGGGGCATGAGTCACTGTGGCAGGGCAGAAAGCCCCTGCTCCTGCCAGGAACTGGGGAGGAGGCACCTCACCCCCACTGCTGGGACAGGGGGACTGTGTGCTCCTGGCAGAACCAGGGCTCTGGGCAGCAATGATGCTGCAGCTGGCAGCATCATAAATAACATAAATCATAACATCATAAATCACATGATCCATGGAATGTGAGGAATTTATGAAATGTCATGTGATTATATGAAATGGTAAATAAAAACGAGAAATTTAAAAAGCAACCACCCAGCCTCGGTCGACCAAGAGCGGTCTGGCCTGGCCACACCCCCACAGTGATGCCTGCTGTCCCACATCACCAGAGACAATTTCTCTCCCACTTTCTCCTCCTTCACCTACCAGCTTAATCACTGCATGCCCCAGTGGGTGGGAGTGGAGTCAGGCTGCATGTGCATAGCTCAGTGCCCGCTCTAGAAATGCGACTTCACAACTGTTTGCATGACACAAGTTTAGCAACCTGTAACAATATCTCAAAACCCCTGCTACTGCTGTATTTAAAGTTAGCTTTACTTCTGAGTGCTTTTAGTTCTGCAGTTAATCTGCAGTTTGAAGCCAGTGAACTCAGAAGCCTTACAATATGCCATAGTATGGGGTTAGCCTGCAGTACCTTCTTAAGTTACACGGATGGTTTAATTCAAAGAAAAATGAGCGGGTACAGAAAAGCCAGTCTGAAGGCAGATTGTAAACACTGAGCTACTTTCAGCAAGTTCAATTCAATTCCAGCTCTGATCTGATATTTTTATAGATTTAATGAATCTGTCAGGTTGATATCAAGCAATGGGACAGATGAGCAGTCAGCTTTGCTGTTCAGGATTTGTTTTCACCTTTCCTATTAGAAACAAAAAATCCAACCAATTAATGGGAAACATTAAAATATAAAAATGCAACAGCTTTTAAACATACGGGAGCTTTCATCTGAGCAAGAATTTTCCCTGGAAAAGATTGAGGTGAGCTCACAACTTTCAATCAAGTATCCCTCTATTTCTGAAAAAAATTAATTGAGATTGGTTAAGGTTATCACACAATAGGTGAACTTACACAACTTCAGAGACTGGCTTTACTAGAATGAATTATTGATGTCTTACTTTCCCAAGTGAATGACTTGCAAAAACCAGCATACAGTACGTTTCACTGCTGCACGCTCTGCAGTCTTAATGCAGCTCTGAAAAAGTTAGCCAAATTCTTTCTCTGAATTGCGTATCAATGAAAACAAGACTGTAAAGGATACAGTTACTTTGGAAACAGATACATCTTTAACATGTTAAAAAATTCCTGTAGCTGAATTCCATCGATAATTTACATGGTTTTACAGCTGTTTTTCCTGTTTTCAGAAGTTTTTCTCTTCTCTGCTAATTGACAGAAGCTGAACATCTATTTCAGTGGAGCTCTGCCAGTTTATACAAGCTGAGGATGTGGCCCGTATTTTTAAAAAGGGAGGTCCTTTCCACTGTTCTGCCCTCTGCCAAGCTCTACTTTAAGCTAACTAAATAGCGTCAGGTTCTAGCAGGCGTTTTCAGGCCATTAGAGTATTCCATTTCTGGACCCCTACAGGTACCTAAGCAAGTCTGGCTTCAGAAGAACTGAGCCATAGATTCAAAGGTGCTGACACTGCTAAAAGTCTTTTTAAAAGTTGGAAAATATCCTGACAGTTTGGACACAGTCTGTGGTCTCCATCCAGAGTGAGTTTGTGTAAGATCTGTGAATGTGAGCAAGCAAACTTGGCCATTTGTAGTTACTGGGGGATTGCCTTCAAGGATCTGTTTTTGTCGCTAAGTCAGATAGCAGAGGAAACAAACCTCTGCAGCACCCCAAGGTAGACTGAAGTGTGCAGACAGCTTGCTCCTGATAAACCATGAGGCTATTTATCACATTGAATTGCTCCCTGTCTTCAGCAGTCATCCAACTCTGCCTACCCCTTTGGTCCAGCACTTCCACAGGTTGCTCTACCCACTGCCTCTTCCCACCCTGAGCCCTTCGGCTTCCTCCCAGCACCCTGGAACCGCGATGCTGGCTGCAGGGATGAGCAGCTGCAACCGCTCACGGCAGAAAAGCAAAGCATTTTATTTACCATCTACTCTATAGTTACAAATGTAACAAACATCGAATGCCTCTGACATACCTAAATGAACAGTTAGTCCATGTAACCATGGATTTCCTATCATTTGTAGTATTTTCTTTCCTTCTCTGCTATTCATGTGATAAACCCACTTATGCTACTGGTCTTAAAACAGACTGTAAACAGCTGCAGCAGAGATTGTCTCATCTTGTGTGCACAAGACCTACTACAATGGAGCCTTTATCCTGCCTGCAGACTTTCAGCACTGCTATAATTCAAATACTACTAATAATGATAGTGAATGTGAAATAGTATGAGCAAGACGCTAACGTGAACAGAGAATAACCCCCTATCAACCCACAAGCTCTGCAGGAATAATGGAGTACACCAGCAATACTGGTAGGGTTTGCATGCATCCTGCTTTTTATCCTGAAAGAGACCAAAACACCTTCTCAAATCTACGGAATGTTTCTAACACACCATATTGAATTAAGCCTTTTTATCAAAATATAGCAGCCCCACATGACATTTGGGGCTAAAAAGGAGAATGATCTTTGCCAGCTGAAGCTGTCACTGGAAAAGGGCATGGCTGAACAACTGGCTTCTGCTCTGCCTAGGATAAAACGAGAACTACCCCAGTCTAAATCAGCCTCTCATCCACTGCACTGACCACTAGGAAAAAAAAAAAAAAAAAAAAANAAAGAAAAAGGAAAAAAACCCAAACAAAACAAAGCAAAAGCTCAACAAACCAAGCATTAATAAGAAAAACATCCAGCAAACAAGAAAATGGTACTTCTCACATAGCCTCTCATGCCAGGAGCATCCTAGTTTCAGGCCAGACATAAATGCCAAGAAGATTTCGCTGTCCTTTCAGTGACACACCCACACCTTCAAGTAAGCCTCTACAGAGGTGTGTGCATACGTGGATACATCTCTATATAAACTTCAAACATGATTTAAGAATGCCATCCTACACCAACAAAGTCATATTAGTCCATATCCATGCCTATTGTAACTGTATGAGTCATATGAGTACATGACAGATATTTTAATACCACTTTAATAACTAATATAAATAAGCCTCAATCTCCAGCATACTTTGGTTTATATGACCACAACAGCTCTTCTTCTTCCCTCCCTAATGAATCTATTATATGGAACCAGAACTGACAGATTCCCCTTGAAATCACGCTAATATCAAGGAAAATGAATAGGACTACAATATTGAACACACATGAGCAGTGTACAGCTATGTCCTCTTAACGAAGAAGCCGGAGCTCACTGAAATGGCCCAGGTTTGGAGGGGGGCAGGTTTCCTCGAGGACCTGGGCAAAGGTCTGCGCCTGCGAGGCTCATGGGCTTGACGATGTGTTAGGGGCAAAGGAAGATTGTGTGAGGTAAGCTACAAGACACCGTAGAAAAGGCCCAGAAGTAAAGTAGTATTTTAAAATGCACAGTATTCCTGGCAAGTCACATGCTTTAAAACTGGATGTAAATCATTGCAAACTTCAACTTTTGTTTCCACTGAACTTTTTTAACGTTTTTGCCTTCACAGAGGGCCCTGTTCAGCATCTTGCTGCCATGGTGTTTTTCTATCTTGACAATTCACTTCCGTGAGCAGGCATGCAGCCAACTCAAATGAGACTCAACGCAGTGAAAAGCCCTTCAGGTAAACAGTGTGATAAGCTAAACTGCAAAAACGAGACAATGTTTTTGGACTATGAGGCAGTTGCTATGGAGACGGTTGCTAATTAACTGCATTCAGCCAAGAGAACAAAGGGTTTAAGGGCAGACAGGACTCTGTATCTTAGAGTGAGCAATGCATAACATCTTATGCAATCTGCACATCTATCATATCTGGAATACCTGAGCCTTTGCTTAGGTTGCAAAATACCTCAAGAAATGATAACAGGGTGCTTTGTTCCTTCAAATTTGAACTAGTTTTTAGGTAATTAATAATCTATCAGTATTTAAAAAACAAACAAAATCCTTACTGAGAAGTCACAGGTACCATGAATCAATGCATCAAGTCAGGACTGTATTAAACATTGAAATGATTTACATTCATTCAGAGTTACTGCTTTCACATCTAATAAAAATGCCATTGAAAAATCACATCTAAGACAATATAATGTACCTAATCTATTATTCTCTCTTGCACCTTAAAAATTATTAGCTTAAAATGCTTGGAAAGCTTCGACTAATTAATTCTTCAATTGTTTCTTTAAAAATAGTTCTTAGAAATATACTTTGGACCTAAATCCTGTATTTATATTGAAACAGCCTATTCTGAACAGACATTAAGCTACATTATTTTAAAGGGCTCATATTTTGGGATAGTTATGTATTATAACTTTACTATTTCCCTAATGCACTATAGTTCTATGGTACTAGAAAAAAACATAAACTTGTAAGAAACAATCTAAATCCCAGAGCAGCACAGTCCCAGCTTACACAGTCCCCATGTGTTACTGGGGAAGCCACCCACACGCGCAGCATCCCCCTGCACACCCAAGGGCCAGGGCATTCCCCAAGACCTGACAAGCCTTGCAGAGGGTAACAGCTGCACAGGTTGTGCTTGGGCTAGACCAGGCACCTCCGTACAGTACAGGGGCAGATCACAACTCACTTTTCAGGTGAAGACTTCAAAAGCTGACCTCTTTTCCAAAATGAAAGCTGAGAAAACCAATAAAGAGCCAGTTGCTCATTAGAAAGCCCCTTCCATTAGAGATGAAAAGCCAATGGATAAAATACATCTGTGCTAACGCAAGATTTCTTTAAGTCTACATAAATAAGTCAACATTTTTCATTTTTAACTCATTAAAACTATGACTTAAATAAAAAACAAAACAGTGATTTTATTTTTTTAATGATTTAGATACTGTTAGGAATTAAAGGGCTGCAATCAATTTTGAAGCTAAGTCCTTACTAAGGAAAACAGGATGAGTTCACACCTCATATGAGTGTATTACTTCAGCAAACCTTGCTACACACTGAACAAGTATATTAATTTACTACACTAAGGCCTAAGGTTTGGGATTTTTTTGACATTTTAAATTATGAGGCATCTGCAAACAGATCCTAAATCTGAATTGCACATGGATTTTCCACACCAGCCAATTCAGATTGCCCCTAGACATCCCCTCCAGCATTAATCACTCACCCACGCTACTGTAGTTCATATTTCTTCTACAGAAACAGAGGTCTGCAAGATTCTTAAACTCTTGCCTAGAAATTAGAAATTATTACTTATGTGGCAAACTAAGTTTTAAACATAAGGGACCCAATTCTGCCTTCAGTTACACTGCCATAAATCTTTAACAACTCTATTAGATTTATAACAGTGTAACTGAGGAGGAAATTGAGCCCAAGATATTTTCTAAATCGGTAATTAAATAGCAGAATTTTAGCTTGGCACTGTGTAAAGACCTCTTAGATTACGTCTTTGGATAAAGCTACATATTTTTTTGTTCCTTGAATAATGATGTTATGAACAAATTAAATCATCCTATTTTCACTAGCCTCTACATTACTTTGTGGAAGGGGAAGGACCACATCATCACACAGAGGATCAACATGGGGCTAAATATTGCTTCTTTCCCATCCGCTTTCTTTCACTCCTCTCCATATAAATGTTAAGAGTCTTCAGAGCTGTCCATTATTTGTACATGGTATATAGCACCTCAAGGACCTTTTCTTGTTTGGTTTCAAGGAACTGCTATATTAAACAAATGTCTAATAATAATAAAATGGCATTTAGCCAGCTCCCATATTAGAGGAGCAAGGCATCCTGTGGTCACATTATGTGGCCTGTACTTTTCAGAAGATGCAGCCTACTCTCCCAGTGCACAGGATGTGGTGCAGGAAACATGGGGTTTGCCACAGTAGCCCTAAGCTCCCCAAGGGTCACTGGATAAACTGTGAAAGGGGCCCCTTCAGCATTAAAACATAGATGGCACTGGGGGAGGGGGGGGTGAAGGAGCTAAATTCCCAGCTCTGCTATAAAACTTTTGATGACATCGGACAAGTTATTTAAACTCTCTAGATATCTTTTCCTCAATAGAGTAAGGGCAGCTTGTAAAACTTCCTGTCTCGTAATTTTAATAGAAGTGTTTTTCTCATGGCTATTTTACCTCATTATTTATTTTTGCTCAGTATTTCCAGTTCTAGTGCATCCTTACTATTATTTACCACTTCGCTAACCTCCCCTGCCAGTCTACACCACCCCCACCGGCCCTGTGCATGTCATACTCGCAGGAGTGAGTGGGAGGCCGTAACCTGGGGCAACTGCTACCAAATGGGGGCTAAGAGAGATCAACAGCCTCTGGGGCAGCCAGGCCAGGCCAAAGAGTTTTCCAAACTGTCCCACCTGCTAGTGACACACCTCTGGCAACCCAGTTATACAGCTCCAATAACTTTTCTTCTCTGCCTTGCAGGATGGAAAATTCTGTGGGTGGCTCCACCATACACTATCCCTTACAGTGATTCTTCTCAGCACTTTCACAGCCTCTGGTGATTAGACCTCCTATAGCTAAAAATATACCTTGCAGTCTAAATATGTAACAGACTATATGCCTACATACCTATCTAATAACTGCTATGAATATGAATTGTAATACTTCTTTGCAGATAGCTTTCACAGTAGGTTGCAGTCAGTCACCAAAGCAAAGAAGGAAGGTCCCAGTCAAGAGGCAGCCAATTTGCTGTGGCTACGTAGAGCTCCTGGTTGAGGTCTCTTAAATATTTTTTTAATTAGCTGGAAGAGAACATGTTATATTCACACACATATATTTGCACATGCATATATGTATGTAGCTATTAGTAAGCACTTATTTGACTTATTTCATTGCTGACAGTCTATCCAAGGAAAAACTAAACAAATGAACAATTCTTGTTCAAAGAATTAAATGCTGAAATTACCAGATCACATGAAGGCACCTGTTAAAATTATTCAGACTGCATTCACTATGGAAAATTATTTGACTACTTATCTGCAGTTGTCAACAATACCCACAACAACAACTCAACTACCTGGAATTAACATTTTCTTTTTCCCAAAGACAGTTGTGCCACCTGTTAGTTTAGGGGTACAACTGATGCTGAATCCAAGTAGCTGAAGATGCTTTTTTCATCTCTGTTCCCTACTCACTTGCATTGCTAGCAAGACATAAGAGGCAATTTAAACTATGATTTCTATTTGAGTAATGCTTTTCTTTTCCATGCTAACCAAACACTGGTTAATGTTAAGGTATAAGTAAGCAAAAGTGAGGCAGCTTCCAGCAAATAAGCTTGAAATGTTTTAGCTTTGCTGCAATGACACAGCATGCTGAAAAAGCATTTTATTCCTTATCTGCAAACATGGTATAATTTACCTCATCTACTTCCACACAGATTACTGCAATATGCTCCCTAACACCCTCAGGCACATATTCTGTGCTGCTGTCCCCAAAACTATCAGATACCAAGTCTGATACTGTTGCCTACAGAAAAATCAAGATTCAGCCCAAGTCAAATCCATCACTGCCTGTTGGGTTCCCAGTATGTCTCCTCGGAGGACAACCAAGCAAGGAACTGGGTTGATGATCTCATCTTTTTTGATGGCTCATACACATGGTAACCTCTGGCAAGCTTACCACCCCCTTACAAAGGCAGGCCAGATTTTGTGCCAACTTTAGTTCTGCACCAAGTTCATAAATTCTGTCAGATTGTGTGGGTACAAGACAGCCCAGTCTCTGGATTTCCCTTTTTTCCCCCTATTTAAAAAAAAAAAAAGACAGAAAGGAAATCTCAATAAAAACATGAAATCTGCCTACATCCAGGAAAATCCTCAGGAGGCTTGACCTAGTTGGAGATGGCTGTTGTAGGAAGACTACAATCAAGCAGTTGCAACAGTGATGCTGACTTCTCACACCAGAGAATGTGCATGTTGACCGCAGTTTCTATTAACTGCACTTATTTGAGTCCTCTGTAGGTAAAATTGTAGTGATGTTTGACTGACATTCCAGTAACTCCCACAGTGTGCGATGCTTTCTCAGGGTGTCAGTTTCCCCATGAACTTGGGATGCATTCCGTCCCTTTTACAATAGGTCTAAGAAGCCGTAGGACTTCCCTATGTGTAAAAGAGTATTCAGGAGATGGAATTAGCACATTTACATTCATCTCTCTCTTCTTTCCCCAAATCAAATTATTTTCGCTTACAAAAACATGTCTTTAATCATCCAATGTAAAAATTTTAGTATGCCTATAACAAAACCAGGAAAGCTTCAGAGAAGCCTTTTTCTACCATTACTTCTGCTGAAAGCCTGTAAACTGTTAATCCATTAGTGTCCAATCCCATAATTATACAGTCACACTAAAATCATCTGGAAGCCCAAACTCTGAAGTGTTTCTCTCTGATGTTCCAGACCAAGTATCCCACATTAAATTGTTTGTAGTATAGGAAAATATTCATACAATGGTATGACTGCAACTTCTCAAGAGAATCACACACAAAAAAAATCCTGCATGCATCTGTGAGGAAATCCCTGTAAGACACACAGTTAAGATACATACTAATTTTGAAAAGCATGGCCCTCAGGGAATTGTATAAGGCTCATGTCACAACAGCCACAGCATTTACCCTCCAACAGTTAGCCAGGCCTCACTCCTGTGAGGTGTGGAATGGGATATAAAGACCGCTTCTTGGGAAACTGCATGTCCCCAGAAAACCAAAGATGCTGTAAAAAGTTCTTTGTGCTGTCACTGCTCCTTGTTCCCTGTAGTGTTATTTGTGATCACACCTACTCTGAGCAAATCCATTAGGGGAGAGCGGGAACATCAGGATAAAGTTTCCCTCCCAACATGGACCAAATGGCCAGCTTTCACCACTCATCCCACTGGCTCCAGCTCCACCTGGCTTGAACAGCTGGCTAGAAGTCTCCAATCCCAGCAGCTCTTGGATGCTGGTGCAAGTCATGGTGATGGTGCTGACTGTGGTGGTCGTGGTGTTGCTGGCAGTTAAGGGTTAATTTCTTCTCTTTTTTTTTTTTTCTGTCATTGGTCATGCAATGCTCTCTGCACTGTCCAAGTCTCTATGTTTATAAAACAATGGTTTCAATGTTTTCTTACCTCTTCTGCTTCCATCAGGATGCCCAGAAGAGGGGTCTTTACCATGAACATAGCTCACCTTCCACATCCCTGCATAAGCACTTCACTGGGAATGTGACCCAATGAGCTGCTGTTATGACTGTGTGAGGCAATTCAGATGGTATTTGGAAAGAAAGAAAGGAGACACTTCTACCATAATCTCATAGAATCATAGAATGGCTAGAATTGGAAGGGACATTAAAGATCATTGAGTTCCAACAGTCCATCATAAACCCCAAGAACATGTGGGCCTTAGTTGTCAAGTCAAGCTGTCCCCAGGCTGTCTGAAGTTATTCACCCTGACATGCTTCTAGGAGGGATCCCAGTTCCTCAAGGAATGAGATAAATAAATGAGTACATTTTCTTTTATGCTATCTACATGTGGGATTGTCAATTATCTTGAGAGCTCAGTACTGTGCAACCAACTAACACACCATATCAGCCTGATCAACACTGATTTAACTACCTCCTAGTGAGACAATCTTATTTCTTAAGGCTGTAAAACTATGCTTTCTGCAATTACAGGATCACAAGTTCATCTTGTGAAATCAGTGCTGGAATTAAAATGAGCTTGTATAAATCATACTAGGCAATCACCTAAACATATCCTGGATCTTCTAGTGAGGTTGCATCACTTTAGTGTTCTCATGCTAACATGCGTCATTTCTAAACAAGGATTTTGCTAAAGGAACAATGTCATAAAGAAAAACATCCTCTTACTCTGTTTAGTATAGCCATTTGAACAGGACTAGCCATTAAATGACTGTTAAGCAGTCAAAGGCCTGAACTGAACCCGCCCTTGTAGCTTCCACTTAGTTCCAGGCAAGAACTAATGGTGCTAGTAACTCCTCCATACAAGGGTACCTACTTAGCACTGGAAGACTTGGGCAGCATCCATACAGTTTCCCATGAACAGGCTATAAACAACTTTCTGCAAGTTATTCTTTACATGGATGACTGAAGAGAACAGACTTAGCAGAGAGAGGACAAAACCCCAAGTGCTAAAAAGCACTTCCAAATGATGTCCTGCTCTTTCTGATGTATGATTTTTCAGCAAAGCTTTCTAGTATAACTTCCCATTTCTTTTGGAATTACATCATTCTCCTGACCCAGTACAGCCAAATGGAGTATGTGGTCGCTGTGCCATGTATGACCTTGTACAACATCACTCACACTTTCAGATGTGGTGCTTTCCACAGCCTGCTCTCCTCTGCCTGCTCCCCAGGTAGGAGTCAATACGCTTATCATGCACAGCTCTTACAGTCCCATGCAGATTTTGCCTTGAGGATGACAGCTTAAGGCAGAGTGAAAAAATAAAGATTCTCTATCTCATGAAGACTGCCATTTTTTCTCAAACCATTGACAATTTACTCTTGAAACCCCAAATAGAAAGATTAAACCCTGTTCCCCCACATTCCAGAAATCCTCAACAAGACGAGAGCCCAATACCTTGCATTTCTAATGACAGCAGTGCCTATTGCTCGGCTCACAAAAGCAGATTGCTCCTTGTGAGCACAGCATGCTGATGTTGCAAGAATACCCCCAGATTGCAAAAAATGTTTATAGGCAGATTTGTTCACTATCTCAGTAATTTAAGTAGTAACTTTTGAAACAGACACTGTATCTTTGAACCTTCATTTTCTTCACGTTCAACTGATTGCTCAGCACAGGCTTGCAGCCTGCCTTCATGCGTGCACCCTGCCATGATGTAATACAGTGAGCAATCACAGGATTGCGAGAATGTTTCTAGACGGATTTGTTTACAATCTAAGAAACCCAAATTGTAACTTTCAGAATAGGAGTCCTGTCTCCACTGCATTTTGTGTATGTTGCTGTGAGACCAAAAATAAAAAAAAAAAAATATAAAAAATACAAGACTGTATCTTTGTACAATGATTACAATAACAGATGAATAAACATGCAACTTGATACTCCACATCTGGTATTTCATCACTCCAAATACCTTATTCACATTCAAATATATTTCATACTGTGGAAACTTTATAAGGTAGTGATGTCTTTATAGAGGCAGTAATTTGCATGGAACTTTTAAAATTAAAAGCAATAGTAAAAATAATTTGTAACATGTTACTGTATACTTCACAAAGTCAGTTACCTTGCAGTTTCCTAATGGAAACCCAGAGAGACACCCAATAATAGCAGTTAGCTATAGAATCAAACAAGTCTACAGAATAGGATTTCTTTTGCCAATGTACTAGTTCAAAGTTCAACTTTAATAGTCAATTTATACAAGGTGCTTTGGAAATGAAGACTATTATTAGTCATCATGCAAAAATTCTATCATCTGAGCAGAAATTTTTATGAAAGTATCATTTTCCCTTTTCTGTCATGGTAATGCAGGCCAGAGGATTTTATGCATGACCTAATAAACATATACAACAGTTTTGAAAGCCTGCTGTGCACCTTCTCATGCTAATTAGCACTCATTCTTCTCTGTAAAACAACTAAACACACTACAAAACTTCCTTTTAAAATAATCATTAATAGACTCTAGCAGTTTTTTTTAAGAGATGAGTACCCCCAATGCAAATCACATTGACTCATTTCATTCATAATTGAAGAGCTGTTTACAGGTCTCAAAAATCAAGATCAAACTATTTTCTTCTCTTAAAGGTAAAATCCATCTTCACTACCTTGAACTTGAGTTAGTAATGCTGATAGTAACGTGTCTGCAGGTGTTATTACACATACTACCAACTTACATTACTTTGGCATTGTCCCTGGCGTTGCACTAGTTATGTCTCTCTATAGCTAAACTTAAAAAAAAAAAAAAAAAAAA
>VXBW01004351.1:380818-440035 GCA_013400375.1 Thinocorus orbignyianus
AAAAAAAAAAGATGAAAACATGCACACGGGTCCAAATCCATTCCCGTGGTAACTCCAGTGACTTCAGTGTTACACCAGGGATAAAAGTAAGGCTGCATTTCACAGCAGCATTCATTCTTGTAATCTTTTCCAAAACACTCTCCCAGGAGCAAAGACAAGCACAGGCAAATATCCTGCCAATAAGTGAGTTCACAGGAATTGCTGCGAGTAACTAAACTGTCAGCAGTAAAAGAACAACAATTGGAACAGAGTACAAATACAGGACAGCCAATGCCCTCTAATGGGCTAGAGTTTTACTTTTACTATGTGCTGGATAAACAAGGATGCAGAAATTCATCAGAATTTATCTCTGACAGGTGAGGCAAATTATAGAGTGTCCCACATTGTATTAATGGATTATATTTGTGGTTTATCAATGCTCCTTTTGAAACAGATGAAAAAAATTCTTACCAAGACATATGGAAATGGGTCTAAGAGTCGAGTCTTTCCTCCATGCTTTTCCTCTATACACAACTGCTTCCACAAAGAAATAGAGCACCTTTATCCTCCTTCAATCTTTCGTATTTGTTCCCTCCTTACCTTTATTTTTATTTACTACTAGTCAATACTGTACTAGGAGCAAAACCAGAACTGTAAGACCATTACAACCACCACAACCACAAAAGCACAGGCACACAGGAAGCAGGGAAGGAATGATGGATAGTGCTTTCCTGCAGAAACCTTATCACTGGTCCCTTGGCCTTACAGCTCACTCCCCTTCTCTCAAGAATTTCCAAACTATAGTTCCTGGAATTTGCCCCTCGAACCAAAACAAGTGTCTTTCCTTCTTACCCAATCATTTCCTCTGAATTTAAAAACAAGAGTTTCATTACGTTTTTATTTTGTTTTCTGAGGTTTTCTTCAAGGAGCTGTAACCCTGTACTGGTGGCAGGGTCAGCTGCAGCCTGAAAAGCTCCTGGCCTCACACAAGTCAGGACTTCGTCCTTACAGCCGAGGACGCCCCAAGGCCATAAAGAGAAAAAAAAAAAAACAACAAAAAGACATCCCCACCCCACTCACACAGCCTTGCTACCCTTTTCTGTGGGGGTAGCATTGAAAGTCTCTTGTTCTCGTCCTCCTCTGGTGCTGTAAGTTACTTTTTTGGGAAGGCAAGGGGAGAGGAAAAGGCCCTCCCCTTCCCTCGTCCAAGATCACAGCTGTAGAAGAACAGCTGAAGCAATTCAGGCTGCCCAGAGAGGTCACACATGTCCCTCAGTACCACTGGGGCTGCTGCTGCCCAGGTGGCACCACGGGCAGGCACCCCTTGGCCACCCACCCCACATGTCCCCCAGATTCCAAGCCCCCCAGTCCTTCTCAAGCAATCCTCCAGGTCACCCCTGAGCCAGCTGCTCAGAAGCCTGCACACCACCCTCTTAGAAAAGCCACTTTTAAGGTCAATTTTGGACCACCACAAAGAACAGTGAAGAAACTCTGGCTCCTGCTTACATTAATGCCACTAAGCTCTCATTAAATCAAAGGCAGAGACTGAAAATATTTCTTCAAGCAAAATCTCTGCTTTTCTCAAAGTCTCTCTCCAAAAATAAAAAACTACAATTGCTCAATTTAATCCACACAGAGTGATGATTATATTTGCCTCCATAAAGATCGTATTTGCTCTAGTGCCTATATCTAAAGGTAATTTCAGTTAGAAAATGAAACGGTGCTCTCTTGACCTTTTGTCTTACATGGTTCATGAATTACTGGCACATTACAATATCCCCTAACACTATGGAGGCTTAGAGATATTGCAATGTCTCTCTTGTAAGTGAAATAAACTAGGTATGCCACTAAAAGGCATTAAATTATTTTCATTATGCCACACAGAATCTAAAACACTTATACTGTTTTGATTTCAAAATCCTTGGAGAACAATTATGCTCTCAGGGCCATAAGACTCTATTAGAAAGTCCTCAGAAACCTAGTATGGTTTCAATAAATCCTCAAACACTACAAAGCAGTTACTCAGCTTGAAGAATGAAAACATGAGTTCATCCACTGCAAAGTCAGGATGTAAATTCTGCTTATACAGTCCCTTACACTTCCTAACATGGTTTTTTTCTTCCCAACCAGGGCAACGCTTTAAGACAAGATTTCAGCATCAAACACACATACCTCCTCTTTGATTGAAAATTAACAATATTTGATTTATGGTGAACATAAATATATGAGATGTGCTTATATGCTTATGGTATTACTAGCTAGCACTATGAATCAGCAATTAGATTTGCATAGTTTTATACATGTATAATTTAACAAATGTTAACATTTAGGATTACAGAACCATTAAATTAAATCAGCGATTGTCAAAATGAATGGATAAACATGTTAATTTCTTTCATTTACACAATGGCACAAAGAATGCCTCCAAACACCAAAAACCAGATTTCAGGGGTGATAGCTGCAGTTGTAGGGATCCCAATTTAAAAAAATGCTGCCACCCTTATTTTGGCTGCTGAGGCTGTTCAAGCCGAAGTACAGCTTTTGTGCAATAAATACACAATAAACTTGTTTGTACACACACGCTTATGTCCTCCTAAAAAGAGCACAACCTTCTAATTAAGCAAATTATCTCCCCTTTCTGAAGGAGAACACTACTACCGAAACGCAATCGAAACAGGCAGAAAGCGGCAAGGAGGAGCAGAGAGGAGGGGGGGAGAGAAAAAGGAGCAAACTCTCGGGCAGGAGAGCGGCAACTTTCTCCCAAGGGCAGCTGAGATCCTTCATCACAACTCTCTTTTTCCAGACACGCCGTTTCGTGCGGTCACATGGCAGCTGTGAAAGGAGGCGAGGGGGGGAGGACGGACCCGGTCCTGCCCGCTCCGACCCCCCCTCCCCATCCTCCCCGCCCCGCTGCCGCCGCCAGCCGGAGCGGTGTCCCTGTTTCCATGACCTCAGGCGGGGGGGGGCACAGCTGGTGGCAGCTGCACCACCATCTGCTCGGGGCTTGCTCCCCCCTCTGCCTCCGGGACATCCCGGCCAGGTAGGGGCAAGGTCGCCTCTAAATGTGCCGTGTCGTGTCGTTGTCCCCCGCCGCCCCCAGGCACAGCCACCCTCCGCGGCCGCCCGCCGAAGGAGGAGTCGGGCGGGAGCGAGGAGAAGTTTGCAAAACGGCAAAGAAAAAGGGAAGGAGAGAGAAAGAAGAGGTTGGAGGAGCCGGAGGAAAGCTCGGGAGCCCCGGCTAGTGCATGCAGATGTCAGTATCCCTCGGCGGAGTGGATATTTATGGAATGCTGTCAGCACGTCATCTGATTTATAGCAGTTTGCATGGAGGGAAAGGGGAGGGGGGGGGGGAAGAAAAGAAAAAGAAAAGCACCCCTAACTTGCCTCTTTCATCGGCTTCTGAACACAACAAGAACTTTATCACTTTGCAATTTAATATTGCACATTCTGCCACATGATCACACAGATTCCAGTTTCTTTCTGCACCGTTTATTGAAAATAAAGAAAAATGCTTACTAGTTTTTAAGTTCAAGGAGTGACACATTTAAACACTGCTGTTAAATGTTCCCATTCGGCCACAGCATTCATTAAAGACACAATTCTGCATCAATATTGCTTCCTAGTGCCAATGGGTGACAGACTGGTTCGGACAGTCCTAGGCAATGCATCAGCTCACCTAAGCTCCCTCAGCTTCACAGATTTCTTCAAGATTTACTTCCTAAGTACCAAAATCAGAGCCAGGAATTTTGTGTAAAACAACCTGGCCTTTACAGTTCTCCATGGGACAATTATTTGCAAAGGCTAAATGTGTACCACTTACCATACATTTTGCCTTCATCTGATAAGATGATTTTCCTTCTCCCACATGGTGGATAGATAGCTAGAGCCTCCTGAAAGCTCTGCTCAATGTCAGGGCTCCAGACACCTTCTGCATCATTGTCAATAGGTTTATCTGCAGAATCACTCATTCTTTCAATATCTTCGGCAGGACTCTCGCTGCCGCTCCAGCTGCTGGGCTCAATGGTGATGGCTGGGGTCTCCAAGCCTAAGCCTGGAGTCTTAAAGGAAATAAACCTACAAAACAAACAAACAAACAACCCCAAAAGGCATTAAAGAGGTGGAACTTCAGGCAAATATTTCAGTCTACTTCTGATACTAAGTTAACAGTAGCTGAGCAGTAACATGAACACGGGAAGCACCCAGGAAAAGGAAAAAATTAGTAACAATTCTACCTCAAACCAGCAAAGGTGGAGCAATAAAGTTGTCAGAAAGAGAACTCTTTACTGCATTTTCTGTGTGCGATTACATCATGGCATAGAGCATCTGGTTATTTTTCACAGTCAAAGTAGATCTTAATACCAGGGGAAGCTGCACCACAGAACCCATTTCATCTGGCTGAAGGCTGGCACCCTTAAAATAACGAGCCAGATCCTCAGGTGAGTGTAAATCAGCATACTTCCACTGCCTGGAAGGGAAGCATGCCAATTTATGCCACAGTGACCACCAGAGCCTAAAATCACTTAAACCTAAAAACAAAAGCCAAAAACTATCATTCACATTCATCCGGATGTCAGTAGAGTAAATGGAATTACACTAGTGATGACACAGCTCAATGTGATAGCTAGAAAAGGCTGTAATCTTCAGATTTTACCCAAATAAATAATACAATCAGAATCTGAGCTACATACAAACACAAATCTTTAAAATTATAATACCAGAGAAAGGACTTACAAGAAAAGATATATACTTTGCCTGTTTTAAAAAGTCTCTGTCACAGAACCATAGCAGAACAAAAATTACAAGCTTCAAGTTGCTGAATCAATTTAATAAGAAATAATTTAATATAGCTGCACCTGCTCACACCACCAGAGCTGCAGATCTGTCAGTGTTCCTTTTATATTTTTGAGAGAAATATAACTCTGCTATAAAGACTTGCTCCAGGCAAAAAAGCTGCTATACCAGACCAAATTCATCTCTGGTGTAATTCTTTGGGAAGTCAGTGAAATAACACCAGGAACAGATTTGGCTCAACATGTCTAGGCATAATGCAGTTTTATTTTGAAAAACGAAGAAGTTTGGTGACTCTAACTGATCTAAGTGGATGGGAGTGTTCCAACATGCACGCATGAGCTGCACAAGCACTTAAAAATCCATTTAGTTGGCTACACACTCAAAGGCTCTAAACTGTAACTTATTTTTTCTGGTGGGGGAGATGAAAGCAGGCCCTTTCCGCAGGCAGAAAAGAGGGGCTTCCCCTTCTACACACCTCCATCCTCATGCTGATACACCTCTTGGTGGGGTCTCAATCCGTTGTCAAATAACAGGTGAAAAGCGGCAGACATGCATTCACCCCACAGAGAAAGAAGGGGAATGCTGTATGTCAGAGGCCATGACAGCTCTGACGAAACACCTTTGAGCTGGAGAACTCCCTGAAAGAAGAAATATTTACAGCAGCCCTCACCCAAAACTAGCCAATCCACCGATCACTAGAGATAACCAAAACCTGATAGTCCGGTCCCTCAGAGGCTACAGTGCCTTGCAAAAAAAAAAAAAAAAAAAAAAANAAAAAAACCAACAAAAAAAAACCAGAGATGAAACTGGGGAAACGGGGAGTAGTCTCTCAGTCTCACTAACCAACGTTAATGGTCTCATGTCTGAAGTATGGGGTATTTCCACTTTTCCAGGCTCTAGCAGGAGCTCGGAGTTACCAGTACATGCAAAATGGACTCCCAAGAACTTTATTTTCCTTATTTCCATGTCTGTTTCTCCAAAGAGGCATTTCTTAACTTTGCATTGGTTTGAACATTTCACCACAGTTTATGAAAATGTTAGTGCCTACCCACCAGTAATCTCAAGGCTAATCAGTGTCTTGAATGCCCTTTAATAACTGATAATGAAGGAGCAGATGGATTCACAGGGAACTACACACAAATGATAAGTGAGTGGAAAGTCTGGCCAAATACACCGCTTACTGTCTGGGAAATCCCCAAATGTACAAAATTTTTAAAGTCTCATCGCAAAAAGGGAGACGTAAACCTTTGTAAAATAGGAAACACCATCCTTCATCATTCTCAGAAGGCTGAAGGGTTGATTCAACATTTGCAAGATTTGGACCTTGTGCACAAGATTTAGCCAAAACATAAACACAGCGGTACTGGGGAAAAATGACAAAAACAATCTTGTCCACTTAAGCCTTCCAGTACAGGGGGAATTTTAGGTAAACAGGTAATTGAATGTTGACTGGGATAATAAGGGGTGGGTGGGGGGTCAGTTTTACTGACACAGAGCAGGGAAAAATGGCTACTGGAGGTTTTATTAGCCTCACATGATTGAAACCACAGTTCAGCATTTCAACAGAAGACAGCAATGAGTGGGACTGTTTACTGGGTCAGTTCTTCAAAGGTGTCTCAAGGAGGAAATCCTTCACCCCTCATCAATCCCAGCCACAACGGCATGCAACACACAGCACAGCCACGGGCACCTTCTGCTCAGCCGAACCACCCTCTGCTTACAAAATCTGCCACAGTCATAGCCTCAAGTCTTATTATCGTCCTATAAACCAGCCCTTGTTATTACATTATGCTGAAATAATAATTAAAAGGCACAGAAGGAAAACAGAGAGGCTCTAAAGTAATTAATGTTACTTGATATTCATGTTAGATCTTGTATTGTGTTTACTGGTGAATTTTCACTAATGTGCTATCTCCCTTCCCATTCCTTTCTACCTACTTGGATATCATCTTGAGGTATTAGTAACTACTATTCCAGCCTCTAAAATGTAAGACAACCAAGTGTTTCTTCCAGAACATCTGTACAACAGGAGCAGGGAGTAACCTGCTGGAAAAAAACCCTCTCATACTAAAGGTTACTTTCAGTGATTTCCATTTTGGTGAATGCTGACGCTGCAGATCAAGTTAGAGGACTAAGGAACAAAAAACCTTGTATTACAACCACTAAATGGTTCCCTCTTATTTCAGGAAAATAATTAACTACTCAGTTAATAACTTCAAGCTCAGCTCTACGTATCAAACGACAATTCCACCGCCTTCTTAGCTTGAATTCTAAGGACCCAACTGTGGTGAAAATTTTCAGACCTGTTATGCTAGAGTTCACCGTGATCATCAAAAATAATACAAGCTGTCAATAGATGAGCTTTGTTGCATATTTTTAATGAGAATCCTCATGTGAAAAACATGGATTTACAGCCCAATTTAAATTTGTAAAAAAATGAAAGTAAAAATAAAATTAAAAAGGTAAGCCTTCTCTATGTTAGCAAACTCTAAATCTTACAACACCAACACTCACTGGAGGAAGAATTAACTTCCTGGAGGTGATTCACCTCACCCTAGCCCCCTCCCCCAAAAAAAGCAGAGCTTGCACACATGACACGTCAAGTTGAAGAGTTCTGTATTTGCTTTTTATAGAATCATAGAATGGCTAGAGTTGGAAGGGACCTTAAAGATCATCAAGTTCCAACCCCCTGCCATGGGTAGGGGCACCTCTCACTCGAGCAGGTTGCTCAAAGCCCCATCCAGCCTGTTATCATGTTAACTTTTAGAGAACCAATTTTATGCTTGTACTTTCTGTTAACAAAATTAAAACACCTCAACACTAGTTGGAAAAACAACCAAAAAAACCTCCCCAAACCAGATTTTGGCCAACCTTTTTGTGCTTTCTAAGATTGCTTTAAGCACAATGCTGCAGTTAAGGAGGTCTCTCTTCAGAGTTTCCCTTTTAACACCAGTCTCTCTCTATTACATATCTCAGGACAGCTTCACCTGCCCATAAAGTTCTTTGAGTTGCAAATCTGAGTGCATCTTTCTTGCCATTGCTTTCTACACTCTCTAGTTAAGTGAATTCTAAGTATATCCGGGTTTCTCATGAAGTTATGAAGACACTTTTTCTATGCATAACAGAAGTATGTTGCCCCCTCCAACAACACAATGTTACATTCAGCAGTGGAGAAATGATCAGGGACAACACTGGATTTTAAAACATCATTTTACAGCAAATCCACTCAATACAGCTTCATGAAATACCAGATACAACTTATTTTCGTTATATTCACTTGGTAGAGTAACTTGAAAAGTTATTTTACCAACTCAGAGAAACAGCATAACTATTGTCAGAACTGGTCAAACCAATGAATTTAAGTAACATGAATTGAGTGAAACCAATGACTTTAACTAAACGATAGTCTTCAACACCTTATCAAGGGAACAATTTCTTTGCTTGCATAAAAACATTCTCTTATGCCTTCTTTTTATGAGCAATGCAAACCCGGACTTGCCCAGAAAGTTGCTGCTCACAGACCAACAACTAAGATCAATAGCTCTTCACAGGAGCATAGGACAAATGCAGATTTAAGGCCTTGATATGTTTCAGAACTCCGTATCCTTCAATACTTGCACAATGAACTAACGTGGAAACATGGTCTTTCAAGAGTCATCAGAACTGAACCTTATTTTACAACATTCTGCAAAAGTTAAACCGTTTTCTCTGTTCAATTAACTTACTCTCTTGAATGTCAGTGTACAGATGCCAAAAGTGAGGTATCACTAGTATATACACATCACCAATGGAAGAGGATTAATATTCTGCAGGTATTGGTGCAGGAACACAAGTAATACTGAAAACATGCCCTGATTCTGAGATACCTGCGGAAAAAAAAGATTAGGTCTCCCCAGTCTTCTAAATTGGGTCTGCTTGAAGGGTGCACATATTTTTGAGATAATTGGCAATGGCACTGGCAAGAATTTGCAGGTGAGAAAGCATCCGTGTTGCTATCCACACTGATTGTCTGGTTATGAATGGCTGCAGAAGACTACCAAATAATTCTTACAACCAGCCCAATATTTCCAAAACAGGTCTTTCAGAAAAATCTTAATTCTCGAGGTAAAGATTTCAAGTGTTGAGGGGGTAAATTACACTTCTAAGAATACATTTTATTTTTAGTTTGTGCACAACTTCATCTTAGCTTTCGTTATATAAAGACAATGGGACCAGGAATCCAACAAGCTTTTTATAAATATCAAGACAATAATGAGCAGATGAGTAAAACCCAACTAATTCTAAATTTGCAGATGGCAAATTTTCTCTCAAGGCTTGAAAAGTTACAGGCCCATGGGATTGTCCTTCTGCTTTGTTCAGCAGTGCAAATCCACAGCTGGAGCGCTAAGGCTTCAGGAAAGAACTGCTGGAGACAATCCAGAGGAAGAAAGTTATCAGATCTAGAAAACATGACCTACTAGGAAAGGAATTAGGTTTGTTTAAATTTAGAGAAGACTGATGTGCGAAGATAACCACTTTCAAATAAGGAAAAGGTAACAGCAAAGCAGAGAAGCAGCTTTTGGCCATTTCTACCACGGATAGGACAAGAAGCAAGGAACTTAAGCTGTAGCACGAAAAACACAGGTTGGGCATTTGGAAGACTGTTCTGACCCTACCAACGGTCACACACCAGAAGCAATCAGTCTGGAGTACTGGGTAACAGCTGGGAGGGAGGTGGTGTTAAGAACAGGTGGCACAAACATTTCTCAGGAACGATACAGCTATGCCTAGCCCTGTCTGAGGTAGAGGAATGAACTAGATGACACCATGAGACTCAGCAGCCAAGGCACAATGTAAAACACCCCTACAGAGGGAAACCTGCAGTCGGAGCAGATCCTTGACTAGGCATGGGGGAACCCAGATGTCCAAGAGACTTCACAGATACCCTAGTGACCAGACAGCTTTGTGGACTGCAGAGCAGAAATCCAAGGGAGACCAGGCTTCCTTCTGCCAGTTCTGCTGGAACTACATGCTCCTTTGCTCTGTGTAGTGTCCTCACACACAGCTGCTGGACAATTTACTGCATGAACATCACTGGCAAAAGCCACCTGCAAAGTAGCTCAAGACAGGCAGGCTGGGAAGGGAGAACAAACCACCAGGCTGGGGAAAAGAGGGCTCCTTCTCCTGCTGGTGCAGTGGGAGTTCTGGTCCCCTAGCCACCCCATTCTCCTTCCAGGTATCTGTCGAACTACCTGACACCCCATATCACATCTGTATTTCTCAAGCTCTTTCTGCACCAATTAAAGTAAGGAATTGGTGAAAAGCTTGAAATTTACTAGTATTTTATGTTTTCCCTAACATCTAACTATAAAGAAACAGTGCTGCTATTACTATCAGTACAGAATTCTTCTGCAGGTCTACACGATGAGTTGATTTACTTCTGAAGAAGGAAATCAGCTGGAGAGTCATGGCATCTCCAAGGGCATACAGAAAACTGTTCTGACTCTCACTAACAGAGGACTCCTACAAAAAATGCTAGATAGGAGCTTTATCCCAATCTAAAGCAGCAAATGACATTGCTAAGTATTAAAGCAGAGCTTTTGTTAAACTTTTTTCCAGTAAAAAAAAAAAAATCTGAAGTTTCTATTCTGCCAGTAAAAGTATCTTTGCAGTGTTTATGACAATCAAGCAATATGCTCAAGCCCTTAAAAATACACTTTTTTATTTAAAAACAAAACCATACTCTGGATTCTGTAGCTGTAATGTGTAAGTGTGCATGGATTTTTCTGATTCTTTGAGATACCCAAATGTCATTACTTTCAGGAAAACACTATAGATATAGATAGATATATATATATATTTTCAAGCCATTTTATAGATAATTTAGTTTTATGAGGAAAAGATATAACACAGTATGAAGAATAAAAATTTAAATCATTTACAGAGAATCCAATGGCAAAATCATTAGCTTAAAATTACTTTATATTGTACTTTTGTTACAAGGTCTACTTATCAGCAATTATTCCCTCTCAGAAGAAAGAGCACCAGGAGAGAGAAGCAGCCCATTTCTAGGATAAAGTATTCCTTTAAAACTCAGCCAGAATAATTCAGCCATTCACTTTTGCTATTGAAATAAAATAAAAAGAGTTTTTCTCTGACAGCATGAACACTTCAGGGAAAAATTCTGATGCTGTGCGTTTTTGGTGATCAAATAGTTGCATGTAATGATGCTTCCACGTACTTTCTATCATTCATGCAAACTAGTTCTGTTCTCCTACTATTAAAGTTACCATGTCTTGTGTGGGATTCAATATATTTACTAACTGCAAGCTACCTACTTCAGATTTGTCTTTGGGATCTGTGGAGGAATAACACGATCATTTCATCTACAGCTACACAGGACCTGCAAAAAGCAGCACGGTGATCTTTTCTGAAGCAAGTGCATTATGCAGCAAGTGAATTCAAGCGTGACTGCCGCACTCTGCATATGCATAAAAGTAGCAGGAAGACAGACAGTGCCATGCCAGTGTGTAAAATACCAAATCCATGTAACGTAACATCAGTAAAGTAAAAGTTTCCTTCTCATCTGAGATTTACATGTGTATTTTCATGGACTGGAAGGAAACTGACTGAACACAGAATTACTTAGATCTGCAAGAGTACGAAGCATATAGGCTTAAATGTGAAAATAGGATTCTTATAAAAAGAAACAATGCATTCTCCTTGAATTGCTCATTTTTTGCTTATAGAAACAGATTACTCTACAAAGAGTGGGCTGATGTTAATATATGGGAATTCTTCACTTTGCAAACAGCTTTCGTCTTTGCACTCTTTATGCAACAGAAAAGAGTACCACTCTGAGGGACTAATTTATTTTTTTTCCCCCAAAGCCGCTTTTGTTCCTACGTAATTATTGTTGTAAGGCCGCTGAGTCATTGACTCCAACCCAATTTTCTTTTCCATTAGTTTTAATTTCGTACAATTAATAAAATGGTTTATCTTCTCAAAGGGGAAACAACTGGATTTCAACTGTGACTACAGCACACTTGCGGGCTCTGTCAGCTTCGTGCTGGCTCACCAGGACACATTCTGTGAGCAGCTACAGCTATAAACCATCACAACATCCAGCTGGCACCCAGCAATCTAGCGTGCAAACTGCGTCCGCACTGATTACCAAGTTATCATCGAGTAGGTGAATCTTAACATACCAGTTGTGATTCCCTATCTCATTACGGTCACAGCTGTGTGAGAAACAATTCCTTCTTCACACCATGCTGAAGCAGCCACATTCATCGTAGGTGCTAGTGTTCATTTACGCCCAGCTGGTTTCATTTATAAGGGTGTTCCTGGGATTTAACCCAGCTCAAATACTGCACTGTGGTGGTAACCAACAAAGATTATTCTAAATATGACTTGGCAGTCAGTGGAACAAAGAATAGCGAGCGTGGTGTCTGACTTGCTTTTGATAATTACCAACATGAAGCAAAGGAAAGGATAAAATATTTATTAACTCTCAGAAGGAGAAGCAATTCCTCTTGCAACTACAGGAGGTGACTGTGCAACAACCCAGCTGCTGTGCTCTGCAGCAGGAGCTGATCGGGCACCTACCGCTGCCCAACAGGGATGGCTTGTGAACGGCAACGGCAGCATCTATTACCAGTGTAACACTGTGGCATGCTTATCCCAGCTGTCTTCCAGCTGTGACTTTTCTGTGGCAAGAACTGCTGTATTGTGAAGTGGGATTTATTAATATTTCACCCAATCACCGATTACTCAGCTTTTAGAAGAATGCTGTGTGACTGAGGGGGGTCTGCCCACACCTCAGGGGCTCTGCTGCTAGAGCAGGTGAAATGGCTGTGACAAACACTCCTAAGCCCCAAGGCCTGTAATAGAGGCCACAGTGTAGTCCCCTAGGGCAAGGTCTGCAGCCACTGCTTTGCTTGGGGCAAGTTTACAGAACAGTTTGGCAGTTCACTGTAATTCATTCTGCTGTGAACTTATGTAAACAGGAAATAAAAAGCAGTATATGTAGCTATCGGGGCTTTTTTTTTTTTTTTTTAAACATACAAAACTGGAAAAAGAGACAGAAAAATAGATGCAGCTCTTGCTTACATCTAACAACTGTCCATTCCTTTAATGTTTTAAGTTCAGTCATCCCTAAGCATGACTAGTTATTTTTTACCCCAAAAGCCAAACTGGAACTATTAATACCACATACCCAGTATTAGAAATATTAGAATTAGGTATGTCTTTGATCTCTGGTGTGTTACTAGCTTCCTGCTGGGATCACATATGATTCAATGCTCACGCATATGACAGACCTGGCAGCCAGTCATTCTATCTAGATGTAGTCCTAAAGCCATTTGTTACCCTGATTCCCTAGACCTCCTAAGTTTCTTTGGAGCTGCCATGTCACGCAGACATTTGCAAAACCAGATCAAATCCTTCATGTTCATTGCTTTCTTACTTTATACCTGGCATATCACTATACCACTAACTGGTTTTCTACTCCAATATTAGACCTTTTTTCTCTTTTTTTAAAAAAAAACCTTCTTTTCAAGATCATAGAATCACAGAATTGCCCGTGTTGGAAGGGACCTCTAGAGATCATCTAGTCCAACTCCCCTGCTAAGGCAGGATTGCCTGGAGCACATTACTCAGGACTACATCCAGACGGGTCTTGAAGGTCTCCGGAGAAGGGGACTCCACAACCTCTCTGGGCAGCCTGTTCTGGGGCTCTGTCACCCTCACCGTTAAGAAGTTTTTCTTCATATTAGAATGGAACTTCCTATGTAGCAGTTTCTGCCCATTGCCCCTCGTCCTGTCACTGGGAACCACTGAAAAGAGTCTGGCTCCATCCTCCTTCAACCCACCCTTCAGATAATTATAAGCATTAATAAGGTCTCCCTCCAGCCTTCTCTTCTCCAGGCTAAAAAGTCCCAGCTCTCTCAGCCTTTCCTAGGATGAAAGGTTTTTTTTCGCAATGGCTGCAAAAACATGACTCTTCACTCTAACAGCTCTGAGTGAGGTGGGAAAAGGGACAGAAAACCACCTGCTTTAAAAACTTCATGTAAGTTCAGTCAGGAAAGGACCATCTGAAGGGTGGTCCAATGTCTGACTGGTTCATATGTAACATAAAGCTTTTGTCTATATAAAAAATATTTTATTTAATGATTTAAGTATTCTGTTAAAAGGGTACAAAAAAGGCATAGTAAAGTAAAAGGTTCATTCATTTACTCAGGTGCATTTGTTTAAACAAGAAATAGCCACAAGATTAACCCTTTCCCTATACCAAGCTGAAGAAGGACCCTTCTTTTACAAAGCATGAAAAAGGCAAGTTTTGGACTAACAACTGCAACATCCAGTTGGCCAAAGGCACCTTTGGAATCCAGTGCTGGCACCTTTTTATCCTTCAAGCCCACTTTTTCTCTGATTTGCAGATGTTACACAAACACTCCTTGGCGAGTGCAAACACACACTTTCTCAAACATTCATTGAAAGAGCTAAATTTTAACTAAAATTCACGTTACAAGTTAAGAAACTCTGCCAAACACCATCTATAAACTCTATCACTAAAGCTACAAAAGGTTGTGAACGCGTTGTGCTCACCTGAACATGCTGATTTGGTACCAGTCAAAACCAGGAGAAAAAAAAACAGTTTTATTCTGCTTTGGTATTACCACTTGAGCTACTGCCTTGTGCTCCAATTCTGCCAACACAGAGCCATTTTATACGCATGAATAATCACTCCAAGTTTAATGAAGCTCCTCACATCTCGATTAGCAATTGTTTTGGCTGGAAAAAAGCCCTGCCTGTCAGCCCTGGAGGAGCCTGGAAACAGAAGACTGATAATACTGGGAGGGTCACTTTGGGAAAGGCTGTGGTTTTCTCCTGATAGGACACAGAATTACAAGACCCAAAGAAAAAGGGGGCTGGAATCACAGCACCACAGCACTCAGCAGGCTGGGATTTAATCCCAGGTTTCTGGCCTTGGTCTCACTGACTCTAAAACAGAAAGAGACTTCAGAAACCAGCATGTGAGATCAGACAGGACTTGGGGTCCATGTTGACTAGTCACAACATGTCTAGTGGCTTGTCTTCATCACAAGCCAACACTGGAAACCCAACCTTATGTTTTTGTGTATAGAGAAAAACCAAAGCAACAATCCTGTTTGCAAGTGCAGTAGCTGTCAAATAAAAATATTTTAACTCGTTTTGTTTTCCAACTGCTAGCAGTAGTGTTATGGGCAAATTACCTGCCAAATTAAATTTTAAGTCTGCGTTGTTTATCTATGCAGTAGAAAGGAAGCCTCCTATCTAAGGAAATAAGCATTGCTAATACAGCACTTCAAACTCCAACTTCTTCCTTCTATGTCACATTTTCCTCCAATGCCTGTCCTTCCACAGGTGATGAATGCATCGGCATCAGCTTTTCTTTGTCAGTATGACTGTCTCATATAGGTAACGACAGACCTATAGCTTGCATTTTGTCCATAATGGAAAATTTATTTCTGACATCTCAAATAAGATTCTACTGAGAAGTAAGGATGCTTTTACGCAGTAGGACTTACATCTTCTACAAGGGAGCAGAAAACACTCTCCTGCTGAGACACTGAAACAATCCCAAACTGTGGCAATCTTTAATTGCTCAACATAAGTAAAACCTACAATGACTAGCTATAGCATTTTCAAAACTCAATATAATAGTCGTGTAGCTATTCTGCACTTCTCTTGTAGTTATCGCCTGTTGAGGAAGCAATTTCTGCCTTAAGCTCCGACTTACGTTTCCAGTCTATTTCAACTCCTTGTTCACTGTAGTTTAATCCTACTTCAGGAGGTGTCAATTTTCCACAAAAATAACTTTGCTGGCAACCATTACAATTGTGAATTCACTGGACGCCGGCAGAGTTAAAGAAGAGATGGTGTGGTCCATGCAGCAGAAAACAAAACATATATAAAAACCCAAACAAAAAGCACAAGTGTAGGAACTAATCCTCATAATTCTACTGGACTTTAAAAACCTTGAATTTAACAGAAATACTGATTTCACAGCACACTGTCATTTCTGCCACAGCACCCCTTCCTCCCCTCTGCTCTCTGTTCACAGTTTCACAGGCAATCATCACCTGCCTCTCACTCTGCCTCAGGAATGGCTTGCCTGTCCAAGACCTCGCTTCCTATTTTAGCTCCATCAGTAGGCCCAAGTGGCTCTCACAAGCCACCCCGATAAAGGCGTGCACGCCTTCTGGCGAGGCAGAGACTGTAATGCCAGGATCTCTCCACGCTGCCTGGGTATGTGGGAGCAGGTCCATGCCTACCCAACCTCAGCAGACCCCTGCCATTTTCCCCCACCTGCCACACTGCAGATGGAGCTGTCTCTTGGAAAAGGAGTTTCGGACTCATCCAACCCTGCATGGAGGTCTGCACTGGGATTTTTGCTGCTATCTGCTCCCTCATGACTGGGGCTATCGTCCCTGCCACGTGTGGAAGTGGGAGGTGGGAAATGAGCACAAACAGAAAGCCTTGCAGAAAGGAGTCCGCTCACAGCTATGAAAGGAACCCACAGAGTACATTAGAGACACAAAGGAAACGCATAGACTGTGTTGTCCCTTACTGCTCTTCACTTGGGACCCTTCACCTCCTCCCTGTCTGTCAGTCCTCCTCTGGCTGGCAGGACGGACACGAAAGGCGAGTGAACCCTTGCAAGGCTTCTTTTAGTTCTTTCTACGTGGGCAGTCACCCCAATGGTTGGGTCACATTTTCTCTTTCTCTAGAGCCAGAGCTGCCACTGTGCCCTCAGACATCTATGTGCTGCAAGCCCAGGGCTGCTCTGTCACTCACTCATGAAGGCCATGCACCCAGCCAAGCTCCTGTGGCCAGAGCACACTCAGCTCTCCCACTCAGCACCCGCTCCACTGTGGAGAGGCAGAATCCAGTAAAGATACTCAGAGGATCCACAGGCACATCTAAGCTGGAGGACTGGTGCTGCCCACCAGTGATGTAAACTGCCTACCATAGCTATTTTTACTGTATGTTTTCTCCATAAGACTCTGATTGGGTTCAAGAAGACCTGAAGTGGTTGTGTTGGTCACACATTGTATGTGCTGCTCCCGAATATGCACAAGCACTGCAGTGTCCACCTTGGTTCTCTGACCAATGCGGGCAGAAATACCTTCCCAAAACAATGCTGTTATTTAGACTGCAAGAGACAGAAGGTGGTTTCTCAATGTTTTTTTTATACAGTTTTACCATCCTAATCGGGGTGTTTAGGAGACAGGCTTTTAGTAATATGAAAATATATTAAATTCTGCAGATTGTCCCAGGCAAGGAGAGTATGCAATAAAATTCCAACAATGACAAAATAAAGGTGCCTCTGCCCACAATGTTCAAAAGCACCTCACTAAAACCAGCTAATAGTTGTACTGTCTAGTACAAATACAATGCTTCTAACACAAGCATTATTTAGTATCTGAAAGTTAAACTATCAAAATCTGTTTATAAAGAACAGCTAATGCTCATGACTGCACACAGTTCTATAGCAAAAATGTTTTGTTGCGCTCAGAAAAGACAAATAGACTCAATTATTTATATTTTTAAATTATGTTAAATCACATTTGCTCTTCAAAATTAACTGTTTTTCATAATGCTGTCTATACACAAAAGTTCCTTTAACTCAATGGACACTTCTGTTGTAGGAAAAACTCAACATTTGTAGCATGGCTTCTCCAATACGTTTCAAATCAGAGGCTACAGGTGGTTTCATGTAGATAGCAGAGACTCCAAATTTCACAATTTAATTCACCCCCACGAAACACCACTAGAACTTTTTAAATTCAACATTACGGCTTTTCAATCCTTACAAAGTGTAGACCTCTCTTTAAGCTAGAATAATTTCTGGACTTGCACGGTAAGCAAATGTCAAAATCTCAAGTCTCTGGGAGATCTGACTATCAGTCTTTATCTATTTAGTGGTGTTTCTACTGAATCCAACACTTCAAGAAAAGGATTGGATTGCCCTTAATTTTTTTCCTACTTGGCCACTGACTTGCCATGTGATTCTTTAAAGCTTCCAATGCTTTACCATTTGCCATATCCTCTTTGCTGGGAAGCTCAGTCTGGCTGTGACCCAGTGACTTCAAAACCAAGCAAGCCTTTTTCTACTTATTGCCAGTACAATCCTTGGAAATCCTAGGCAAATGTATTTCATTTGAGTATTTTTGTTATTATTATTAAATGAATATGGAGAAGGAGAAAGTGACCGAGGCAAAAAAGAATAACCCAGAAAGGGAATGAGTCAGGAAATGACCCAGAGAAGAGAAAATATTTTGGCTTTCTTCATCAGACTAGCAGTTGGTTTGCTCAAATGACATTTTTTTAATTTTATTTGAAAGTATAAAAAAAATGCTGATGAACATTAGAATAGAAGTAAGCTTGGCTTTTGGTAGAGAAACATGACTTAGAGCCAAGGACATTTATTTTTCACATTTGAACTATTTTTTGAACAGCATTTCCTGGCTCAGTGTCACTGCACCACAGATAGATACGATAGCAGATAAGTCTATGAGATTTTAGATCAACAAGAATGTTTCTTTTACAATGAATGCATTTGTAGTCAGAGCTCAAAAGTGGTTTTATTTCTGCTATGCATGGAAGATGTTGTATTACATGCTGTTTTAATAATACACTTTTCTTTTTAAGATGGAATATAATTCATATTCTTTGACACTGCAGCTGCAATTCGATAGTTGGATTTACTAACCAGGTGGATTCACAGTAACAAACTCTTCAATTTTCGTTCCCTCTCTAGCTCACCTTTCTGCCACCTTGATTTATTTCTGTTTCACAGCTGCACCTACCAAATGATTCTTACTCTCACTCTACACTTTTCCACTCCTGTTTGCAGCTGATCCAAACTAAAACACAATTTTTCTGGGAATGTGAAATTAAAGAATTCTCGCAGCAAGAATACAACGTCCAGATCTGAAGGGGAAAACTTGCCTGGAAAAAAATAAAAAATTACCTGAAGGCTAGCGGTTCATGTTTAGAAAAGTTACAAATTCTCAGTTTAGATTCCACTACAGTACACCAGTTAACTCTCCCATGGATTCTACAGAATTTATCCACCTCCAGTATTGACAGCACTAAGCACAGTAAATAGTAATTGCTTGAGTTACATATAGTCCCAAGCCCCAAATATCCCACTCTCAAAACTGGCATTGCTGCTGTTACAACTGGCACCAGAAAATCTTAGTAGCACAAATATGATCCAAAGTACAAACCAATCTAAATAAATAATGAAAACCAGATCAAAACAAAGCAGAGAACAAGCAAACAAAGACCAACAAAATGAAAGTAATAGCTAAAATAGCAAAGAAAACTGAGGGAGCCTGCTCTCAGCTCCTTACCCTGGAAGAGCTCTCCACAGAGGCGCAGATGTGAAGGAGACCCGGGTGCAGGCACAGGGTATGCTTGAACTCTGCAGGCTTGTGCAGCCCCTCCAGCGGAGAGCTTCCTCTCTGTAGTCTTACACAGGGACTCAAGAAGGCAGAGCCCAGTCTGAAATTGTAGCCTTGTGTTTACGTATTAATTACTGAAAAGTTACTTAACATGGAGCCATATCCTACTGTAATGAGCTTGGGCATTCTTAAACCTCTTGGAAAGGGAGCTGAAGGCACACCATCTGGATTGTCTTTACTTCCGAGTAGTCCTGTTATTGTGTCTTTCTTTATAGGTACTCCAGACACTACCCACCAATGGCAGGCTCTGGCAGACCAGTAAAATGTGCAAATTCCAGCTACAGGGACTCTGCACTTCCAGTGCAGCCCAGCTGCCAACCACACAGAGATTTGCAGCGATAACAATTATACTTAAAAGCGTCACTACACGTTTGAATGCATTTACACATTCTCCTTTTACTCTCTATTTATTATTAATGGCAACTCAACTAATATCAAGACCCCAGTGTGTTTGGCACTATAGGTGTACAGAAGGACAGCAAGTTCTTGCTCTGGTGATTTTACAGTCTAATTATAAATGACAGCAGATGGAGGGTGAACATTATGAGCTGTTACACTTCTCATCAGGAAATTTAACTCAGGTAACAACTTTTAATAAGATAGTAATAATTACAGGCTAGGTCGCAGGCATATCATAAACAGTCTTATACACTCTGGTGACAGTGACCACTTCTAAGATCACCTGTACGGAGACTTTTCAGGAAGCAAAAGGGAAATTTAGCTGAAGTCAGTCACACTCATACTTACACCTAAGCACGTATTTAAATTCATGTCTATTCACCAAAGAACTTAACACATAAACCCAGCATCAGCATCTGATGGGATTTTGTACCTCCTCACATTTTTAGGTGTCATTCTTAAGTCCACCAGAAATTAGCTGCCTATGTAACCTCATATTAATCCAGCTGGGATGTCATAAAAGTTACCTGTAACTGCTACAGATCTCTACAAAAAACGGATTTTGAAGCCCTAACTGATAAAGTTTGTTCACCTTAGGACTATGTTGGCCATTCACCAGGAACCTGTGGCATTATCTGTTTTATACACACTGAAACATTGCTCCCATCCTTGCTGTGGCAGCACAGTCTGCAGACCAGCATGAGAGGCACCAGGCTCTGTGCAGCTGGATATGACCTGCTCACTACCATTTGAAGACCCCCCCCCGAATTGCCACCCTGTAGGAAAGCACTGGGGGCTGGGCTGGCGATAACTGTAGTATGTGGAGGAACAGCTCTTACAGGAAGCACAAACATTAGGGAATAGGCTACTACAATACAGAGGCCCTTGAGGCTGTTGATTCAGAAGCAGGTCCAAGTGAGCAAGGACCTCCTTGCTCCTTGTATCTCCTGGACTGCAGCTGCCATGCTTTCTAGGTGGCAAACACAGCTCTCATCTCATTGAGATGACTAGAGCAGAATGTCTGCATGCAGCCCCCTTGGAGACTGTGCCTCAGCACTGAAGAGCACCAGAGACTTACAAACTATCCTTTATATATCAAAGATTAATGTTATGTTGAGACTTCATCTGCTGCATTTCTTAGTGCTTTACGAGAAGATTTGGACTTTGACTCTGCAGGCTGTCCTGTAGCTTGCAGAGTCTTTCCCAAGGCCCTAGCAGGGCCTATTGCACGGAACCTTGTGCTCTCCCTTGTTCGCAAACAACAACTGACCAACAAGTTCAGGAGGTGCCAAGCACCACATGTTTCGCTGAAGCCAACTGGTACCACAGGGGACTCACCACTCCTCAAGGACATGAACTGAATTTGCTTATGTGAGGTACAGAATCACAAGCGCCAATTCCTGGGTTTGATAGAAAAATGGGTATGTAAAGTTCAGACTCCCACAAGTGCATGCAGCTGTTGTAGGAAGCCTGAAGTACCTACAAGCTGCTGATTACCAGCCACATCCATGTAGAAGAAGGGTTATTTATTGCACCACACTGTGGGAATGACTACATCAGCTAAGAGTCTTGGGCTTAAGATTCATTTTGTTCCCACTAGTAAATTCACAAACAACTCACAGATGAGGAACAAAGGTCTTTATAACTCCCTAATTTCCAAGGCCTCCCCAGGCTACCTTTGCCCACCTTCCACAGTTAAGACACCTAAGGCTACTCTGACCTTTCCTTATGCAATGAGAGCACACTATGTCAGACGTTGCCAGGAGAGATTTTTTTCTGCAGAAGTACAGCTACAACACACCTATGCCAGCTACAGACACTACAAGGACCAAATTCTTTCTGCATTTCACTCTCTTAATGCTCTGAGATATATGAAGATACGCAGGAAGATCTGCAGATCACTCCAGAGGTTCCTGTCTACAGGTGTCCTGCTTCCCACACTGCAGATGCAGGCAGAGGAGAACCCGGTATTTGTGCACACTGAAGCATTCCAGCTTCCTGTGCTCAGCCTACTGCATGCAGGAAGGCATCCACGCTCGGGTCTGTAGGCTTGAAGTACAGCCAGGGAGTTACTGTCACTGTTCTGGAGTAACAGCAGAAGCAGAGAATACACTTAACAGCACAAAGGGGTTAGAAAACCATTTTGCTACTGAAAAAATAAAAAAGCCCAACCAACAGCAGAACTGAACAATTACTCTTTTAGGATTCAGTCTAGTCAATAATAGCCTCTGTACCCAACAGATGTTCTCCAACCTTCTTTACCTCCATAGCCACAAAAAATAGTAACTTGGGGAAAAACACTTCCTCTATCAAGTAAAGTTCTTAACAGAAGGACTCTTGTTCCAGTCAGACTCACAAGAACAATGTACAGGAACTGCAGAAACTCAAAGTCTCTGAGTATCCTGATGTTCTTCTCTCAGAGAAACCACCAGGCATTCGCTAAAGAAGAAATTGAAGAGACAGCTGAATGTCCAGATTACACTCCTTCCTAGGTACCACGCAGAGAAAAACAAGGTTGTACCCTTGGAAGACATTATAATAATTGGAATGATAGGTCCCTCCTTCCAGGTAGTATCAGGGATAGACAAGTGATATAGAACAGAAACAGATCATAGAACCATGGAATTGCCTAGGTTGGAAGGGACCTTTCAGATGGCCAACCATCAGTCTAACACTGACAAAAGCTATTAGTAAAGCATACCTCTAAGCACTGTGTCTACCTGTCTTTTAAATACCTCCAGGGATGGTGACCTGATCACTTCCCTGGGCAGCTTGTTCCAATGATTAATAATCCTTCCAGTGTAAAATTTTTTCCTGATATCCAATCTAAACCTCCCCTGGTGCAACTTCAGTCCATTTCCTCTTGTCCTATGACCTGGTACTTGGGAGAAAAGACTGACCCTCACCTCTCTAAGAATATCTTGAGGCTTTCCTACTGTAAATTTATGGTAAATTCTGAAAAAAATCCTCAAGTCATCCTTACATCTTCTACTCCATTCTTCAAGCTATTTCAGATACTCTAGCTGTCCAAGGGAGAGGGTAATGAGTATATGGGGCTTGGTGACACCAAACAAAATTGGCTGCACAGCAAATCAGCACCAGAAACAGGGTGAAATCTCAGAGAAGAAGGGTGTTTTTTATCTCCAACATGGCATTTGTGAACCAGACTTTCTGGGAGGCTCCTGCCTCTGCTGTAACACACAAGCTGGCTCGTGGCAGTCCAGCTCATCACCAGGACTGACCCAGAGGCAATGTTACTTCACTTTTAGGAGCTGTGAGTGAAGAGGGATTTCTCACCAAAACCATAAAGCAGAGCTGCACAATGGGACCTGGTGATGCACATTAAGGGAGCCACAAGTGGCTTCTTGTTGCCCTGCACCCTCCACTACATCAGTTAGGAGTTGGCAAAAAAATTTTCCCCTTCGGCTTTCTCAGGCTTTCAGCATACTCCAAGTAGGGGAAGGGCACCTTGGCTCACAGTATCACAGGCTGGGCCTCTTCTCTCTTCTCACTCAGGTAATGAAGCTTCTAAAGTACTACAGGCAGCAAGACAGGGCTAACGGTATAAACCGTGTAACAGTGGATGAATTTGGGCATGATATGTCTGTCACGAGGCACTGTAGGTCAGGGAGAGTCGATCCTGAATGATTCCTATGAATTTCAGTGTGAATTCAACCGATGATACATTTCTGAAAAGCAGCCCAAAACACACACAATACATCATATGAATGGCCTTAATATTGGTCACACCACCACTTAACCCCAGGTACGGCTATCAAGGCACACAGCGTTGGAAATGCATAAAGGTTTCCCTTAATATGTGGACTGATTTCACAGGAATATCAAGGAACACAGGAAAAACCAAATACATATACACATTTACATACAGCTGGAAAATACGGTAAGTTTCATCCTGCAAAGTGAAGAAAGTGTGAGATATTGTCAATGCCTTCTTACTCACTGTGGAGCACAGACTTTAATTTCTACATCCTAGTCCAACAAAGTTGCTCTGATTTTCAGGGAGTTTGGCTTTTACAATTGGACGGATATGATTACGAATTATTTGCATGAGGGACTTTCCCAGGCATGCGTTATAAACTCACTAAGACTTCTGAAACTGTGTCAGTCTTTTCTGTCTCACAGTAAAAGTTTAAGATTTCTTTCCCAGGGACTTGGAACTGTCTGCACAGTATTTTGCTACTAAGTGAAAATCTTTCCTATAAAAAGAATACCAAAATCAGAGTATCAGTATCCCTGCATCTTCTCCTTTCTCATCTTTCTAGTGTCTTTCTCCTGCAATTTTAATGTCATAAGTTCTGCAAACAACCATTCTTTGGGCAAAAATTAGGAAATGTTCTTTCCAGGCATTTAGCACTGCATCTTTATCTGTGTCTATGAGCCTACTGAGAGTTTCACATAAATATCAATTGCTTTTCCACTCCATTCTTTTTTCCATTCTTGAAGACAGCACTTGCATAAAGGGCTGTAGGATTCTTTTTTATTATTTTTTTTCTGCTATATAAATTATCTATTTCTATCTGGTACTCTTTTCCTCTCAATGATTTACTTTCCTGTGAAGGAGGGGAAAATAAAAAGTAAGTTTCAAATATGCAAGTAAATACCTAGATAACTGCAGGAATAGCACAGTAACTACACACCACGAGATGGAAATCAGAAATAAAAAGAACAGTATGCTGATAATAAAAACTGTCTCTTGTTAGACACATCAGGAGACTGCTGTGACCTCAGACCTGTGGTTGCAGAAGCCAAAAACAGTTAAAACCTGCAGAGAACATTGCAGATTCTATTTAAGATTTGCACTGAGATCCCCACATTAGAAACTCAGCTATTATTTTCATTCTTGATTGATGTTTGATGTTCAACTTAATTTTGGCTTTTGCTTTTTTTAAAATGAACATTAACTAACGGTTTCGTTACAGTCTTAAGGATGGCTTTGTTTCATGTGCAAAGCAAACATTTAGTGAAGGGTCTGATTAAAGCCAAATGAGTAAATGTTTGACAGAGATAGCTTAGAAGCTAAAGCACAATAAAACAAGTAGTTATTTAAGTGCTGAAAATCTAACTTGCATGCAGAGTTGCCCGTCTTGACTCCTCCATTTTTTTTTTTTGTTCCGTTCTTTTGCTTGCAATTTTACTCAAAACCACAAAGAAATATACTGGGAGCAAAGCAATCCTTTCAGTCCCAAAACAAGTTCTGGTGCCCAGTTTTTCAAGAGGATGTTGCTAGTAGTGAGCAGGCTAAACATAGTTTACTCAAACTTGCCCTCAGCAAGTGTGATAGAGTGTAAAAATAGGAGTCAGGGGAAAAATCTGTACCTTAGACTCTTCGCAACTGCTGAAACAGCAAAGCATACTTTTACCTCAAGCATTTACCCAATAATTCACCAGGAGGTAAACAGAAATTATGACCTACCAAATGGACATCTATGCCCAGACATCAAGCTATCAGAGGGAGGCAAGACATCCAATCCACTTCGTAGAGAAGTTTGCACTTGATTGTTCAAGGTGCAAAGCCATGGAGCCAAAATGGGGAGAGACACAGCACATCCTACAGCAGAGGGTACATCTCCAGAGCCTGGCACTCAACCCCGGGGAGGGGGTGAGGGACTGGCAGGGTTTTGCAGCAGGAAAGCTCCCGGCACCATGTGGCCAGGTACCAACCCCGAGCCCAGCCATCTGTGCGGTGAAGATACGCCCATTGTACGGGAGCAGCGACCCAGGCATGATCTTTCTCTGTAGGAAAACTCCCCTCAAGATAAAAGGGCCATTTTCTGCTAAACCGGGAAAGTAACCATTGGGAGCAAAACCACACAGAGCTATTTACTGCGCTTTTAAATCTAGGGGTTTTTCCTCTCTCCTCAAAAAAGTTTCCAAAAAATCCTCACTGCTCCTATCTGTAAGTGATAATTTATGGAGAGGAGAGAAATCAGAGGACAGGCAGTAAATCAGCCTACTAACTGATCCACAGTCCATTACCAAATGTTTTTCATTACAAGTATGGCTTCACTAATTTCTGCAATGCATTGTAGGCTATTTCTGGAAGCTTTAAAAATGCATGATGTTTCTGCATTTTAATGCTTAACAGTATCGTTATTTCAGTTTATTAAACAAAAAACCGGAGAATCTGCTTAACTGCAACTGGCTTTCATGTCACAAAAGGACTAAGCCAGTGCAAAAGCAGCCAAGCAGGAACCCTATTTAAGTCCAGCATGAAGAAAACCTTTCCAGCCTCTTACACCAATTAGGATAATCTGGGTCTTTTGATGTTAAAATCCCCAAGAATCATATGGAAATAATAAAAAGCACAGTATTTAAAACATATTCAGAGTGCAGATAAAATCATTTTTCCTTCTTAACTTTTTCACCAGAGCTGGGGGCACCACCAGCTAACAAAATCTTTGTAAAGCTTATGTCACTTGTACTCTAGTGTTTGCTTTCGGCCAGTGGAGACGAGGGAGGCTGCCTCTAAAAGCAGATGTTCAAGAAACAACAAAGCACCTGGGAGGTGAAGCTGGGACATGAGCTGGAGCTGGGCCGGGCAGGCACCAAGACAAGTGGCGAGGCCAGCCCCAGGCCCTGTACACACAAGCTGCTCCCAACCAGGGGACAGGAGACAGAACAACTACACAACACGATCTGCTGCCCAGCCCCTGGAGTCTCAGCCCTTGGATGCTTTGGTGGGCTTTGCACTGGCTTTCTGAAATTAGTGGCATCCCTCATGAACATAAACAGAAGGTACAGGCATTGAAATAACATGCCTGAATCTGTGCAATGAGTTCTCTTTAGCTGAAAAGCACTTAAGCCTTGCATTTCTTCTTTATATTGAATTATTTCTGAAGCACCCAAATTTCTTTAAGGGTCCTGCTTTCAAGGAAACTTGGGGAAAGAATTCTGTTTGCCTTGACAATTCAAAAAAAAACAAGAGTGTGGGCTGGAAAGTGAGGGATGTAGAATTGCTGGATGCAGAATTGCAGAGCTGGAGGGAAGTTTCGTTTTCTTTACATAAAATTCTGATCAACAGTATTTTGCTGTGAAATCTGACGCAGCAACAAACCTTCGCCCAAACCATAAACATACAAAGGGAGAGACAGAGAAGGCGATTTTACTGTGTTCTAATCAAATGATAACATCATATTTTCTGCAACAGGAGAGGTTTAACACACCTTCTTGTGCAATATGAAGCACTAATACAGTCTCCTCATGGAACTAGTTACACACTCCTTCTACATGTGCGTAAGATGTTGTACAACACGGTTCCCTAGAGGCAAGGGGACCAAGAGGTGAAAAGACTGGGGCAAGGCGGGGGGGGAGGTGGGGGCGGGCACGCACATGGCTCAAGAACCTTACATTGGCTTTTGAATAAATTGAAAAGTAAGCAAAACTGTTCGTGTTTATACAAGCAACTTGACTGTACTCTAACAGAGGACAAGGGTATGAAACTATGTCCTTATAAAGTAACGCTCATCTTTTACTTATCTAACAAAGAGAAACACAGGAGAGAGTCAGAGGCTGCTGAAGGAAAAATATTCAAGTGTTAAGGCCAGAGAAATGGAAAACAAAGTTTAACAGAGATTGGAGTATTTGCAGACAGAGCGCAAAAAAACCCCTTAAACACTGCTTATTGTTCTACAAGGATAAAAATTGAATATTGTTGTCAGTAGTGCGCACACCTCTGTGAGAACCTGATATTTAAATTGTCAGTTTGACAGCCGATAAAAATGATATTAAATAAAGATTAGCATTACGGTCCTAGCACAGCTATAAAAAGAACATTGGTAGTAGCATTACATACAGATGTGAAATCAGCCTAACTAATCATCCCGATTTTCAGTTATGTGTTATGAAGTTCTCATACAGATTTTGAATTTTCTTGCATGTCTTTTGGTAATCCTAGAACTATAATTAATATTAATTGCAACTTCCACGATTTCACAGTGCCTGAACGGCTTGCCTTTCCTAGTATTCGTAGGAAATAAGCTGTGCAGTGCCTGACAAATATTATTCCTTATTAGTTTTGCAGCTGAGTAATATTCAGCCTGTAAGAGAATCCTCCTAGGACCGAAAAGTACTCTTGTGCACACGGATACACGCACAAAAACAACAACTAAAAGCTAAAAGCAAACTTGCCGAGAACTTCTGGGTCAGCTTTTGACATCACCCATAGGAATGAAATCAGACACCGACCAATCCGGCAGCATGAGGCTGGCAGCACAAAATAAACAAAAGCTGGGCCCAGGGCTCCACAATGAGGGAGGGAAGTGGAAGAGACTATTGTTCCAAAGGCTTTTAAATGTTGTTGCTTTATTTATTTCTTTTGATAATGCCTGAACTGAATCTTTAAAAAGGGAAAGGACCCTTCCCCCCAGGATCTGTTAAAACAGAGCTGGGGGGTTTCTTTCCCCTGTTGCTATTTGTTCTCTAACAATGTTTTGCGAGCCCTGCAAAGCCAACAGCACTGTCCCGGCGCGGCGTGTGGGAAGGCAGGCTTCTTCCCACCGTCTCCACAGAGCCTCAGCACCGACACTCGGTGCCAGATTTTCTGAAAAGCTGGGCAGGCTGGGTGCTAAGCTCTTTTCAAAATCTGACCCTTATTTAGGTGCCTTCCAGGAAGCTGAGGTCTTTAGAAATCTGGCATCGAACACAGACACTAGGCACTTCGGGAAGCTGGGGCAAGAATTGCGTGATGAAACTGCTTATCTGTGTGCTTTCCCCGGAAAAAAAAGTACCAACCCTTTCAGTCTTTTGCAGTGTATGTTGTTGAACCTGCCGAAGCCGAAACTCCTGCCTGACATTGTAGTTATTTACTCACACAAGCGGGCTCAGAAAGGCAATGCCCCGCACAACGTCAAAGCTGCGGCTAGCGTGCAGCCGGTGATTCACTTCTTGGACACTCTAACCTGTCACTGAACTCAAAAGATTTAGGATTAGACCCAGAGTTCACTAAAAGCACATGGTGGTTTTTTTTCAAAGTTCAGCTCANATGTCTGCAGTTTGAGCTGGCCTTGCTGTCCCTTTGCCATTTCTATCCATGCCACATAGTCGAGTGCACAGGGACAAGTAAATGCATTCCAGAAGTAAAAGATAAATGCACGGATCCTCGAGTTGTACAGGTAAAGAATATCAGTCATCCTTACATCTTTAATAAAATAGATCTTTTTCTACTCTTGCCAAGAAAATTAGTCCTAAGGTGCACACAAATAATTACATATTATGGAACAGTAAATTATTACAAATGCCATAGAATTCAAGCAGCCCCAAGCCTGGGCCAGATTTTCAAATGTTTTGCAGATGTTTATGGTTTGCTGCAACACTTTTGTCAAGTTACCCACACAACATAGCATTTACTGAATGATTTTGGCACATAGTAATTCATTTTCTTTGCACAGGTGTTGCACTCCAGAAATATTTTGTCTTCTTATGGAAGGCTGCTGGAATTCTACTTAAAAAAAATCATCATGAAAGAAACCAGATCCTCTCATCTGGGAGAGAAAAAAAAAAAAACATCTCCCCAAAATTCAGTTCACTTGCCTTTTCTTTCTTTCTAAGTAAAAAATAAAAAAATTAAAAAATAAAAATAATAAAAATAATAAAAAAACCAAACCAAAGCTTACAGGTAAAAATCTATTCAGAATATGTGACAGATGTCTGGTCTTTCTGCCAAACTCACAAAGTGGAAAGCACAGCCAACTACAGAGTGAAGCCCCAGGTTGCCTCTGATAAAGATACTGAGGTATCGAATCCCAGACGGTGGTTCAGTGGTTAATCTTCCTTGCTGGTGGGACTAGTAAAGCCGAACCCGTAACTGCAGCAGAGAGTCACAGAAGGGAGACTTTGTCCACCGGGCCCCAGGCAGAGGCGCAGGCAGCCTCAGCACCCCCACGTGCATCGCCCACCGTCCCCCTCAACCCCACCACAAAGGCACCACATGCACCCGCAATGCTCCCTTTTGTGGCGAGCTTTTATTCCACGCTGTGTGGGGCAGGAAGCAAAACACAAAACAGGGTTGTGCTGCACATCGGACCTTTTCTTGACTGGTAAATTGCCTGGAGGCGAAGCGAAATGAAACCCTTGGGATTTAACAACTTTCCCTTTTAAGCATATGGAAATTAAACATTAAGCCTAAAAAATTTTCCAGGAGCAGATATGAATCCAGATATAATATCACTTTGTAGATATGGAAATATACAACCAGCTATCTTTGACTTCCTAGACATGCAAGCCACTAAGTTTTCCTTCAGGGTAGGAAAGCAGAGATGAAAATGCCAAAGGACTGTTAACCTTTAGAGACACATTTTAAGAGATAACATGACTGAACCCAGATAAATCAGAATTAAATCTAATCAACCTCCCACTCCCTAGCTACACTATCATAGTGGAAAAATCTACAATTAGGAAAGAAACAGAAGGAAATTCAGACATCTTAAACCGAGCAAGCTCCCATCTCTGCTGTGAAACTTCCCTGATGATACTAAATACTGCAATTCCCACGTGCTGTATTACAGACTTGCTGTTTCAACAGTCCTCCAACAGAGCAGCCAGTGGAAGGGAACATTTAAGCAATGTTTCGTAGTGAGTATTGTCTAGATTTGGCAGTTGTTATCTCATTTAAGGCAAAATGAATCTAAATTTACAACTGAAATACTTTGCATCGAATCCTTAAATCACCCTTCCTGTTCTGTGAATGGAGATGTTAACGTCAATGTGGTGGCTATGACCCACTAATTCATGTGCCCCAATATACTAGCTAAGAATATATAATCCTTTAATCTTTTGTTCTGTTGACTCCACCTACAACTCCCTGGCACTAATTTACGAACACAGACCATGATGCTTCTAATGAGCAAAACATTAAAGTAAGCTTGACTGTCATGGTCAGCAATCTGTTGGCAAAAATATTCTGAAACTTAGACAGGTGTGAAGGTATGAACAACAGTAATCTTAATTTTTAAGTGTCAGATAAAGAGTGCTCCAGTATGAATATAAAAGCCTTTATATAAAAGAAGTTTATGTATACTTTATTGAAACACTTATCTTTCCATTGAGTGTATTTTTTTCCTTTCTAAATAAAACCATTACGTTACGATAACTATATAATACATGATAATATATGCTGCTATGTTTCTCCTTATTCTAAACCTATTAAAAAATGTTCTTGGGATTTTATGTTATATTGAAGCTCTGTATGTCACTATTCAATCTGTTACTTTTTTCTGGAGAAAATTAAACAATTGTATGGGTAGCTTTCACTGCCTAGGCACCTAAATTTGCTGAAGCTTTAACCTGTTTTTTTTTTAACAGTATTTTTTTCTGCAACAGTTTTCTTCATTTTCAGCTAGCTCAGTTTATAATTAGCTCATTGTAAATTAGGAAAATCATTACGAATTCAAATTCAGAAAGCAAGAAAGTTAGTTTTCTTCTTTCCATTCACTAATAAAATTGAGAAGTACAATGACAGACTATTTAAGTAGTTCAAAAAACTTGAAGTACTTGGTGTCCAGAAGTAATCAGCACAATGCACTAGCTGTAGATACTAGGTTTGTGTAACAAATCAGTTTTAAAAGCACATGTTCCAATATAAATTTTTGCTTTGTATGCCAGAATGTCAAACACAATTAAACCTCTCAAGCAGTCTTGAAATGTCACTCTTGTGTATTTTGACTGAATTCAAATACAACATTTGGCTACACATGAATCACAGGAGATTAAAAAGATCTATTATTTCTATTAAGAAACGTGACTCGCTACTTTTAGCATACGAAGAATGTAAGATTTAGAACATGAGTAAAAGTATGTAAGCAATACACACGTATTTGGAGAAACCCGATTGTGTATAACAAACAGCTCTGGTTAGCAAGTGATATTGACCAATAAAACTAAGCCTTTGTAACTGGAAAGCAAAAATGCAAAACAAGATTACCCTTAATTACTTAAATCAAAGTGCTCTGCTTGTTGATTTAAATTGTGATTAAAATCAGGGATTTAAATTAATCCGCTCTGGATTGCATAAACATCACCTTAATAAGAGGGAGCAGTAGCTTCATCACCCAAGAAGTCATTCAGGAAAAGTATTGTGACGCAGTGCAAAGGACTGAGTGAATTCATTAATGGGTATCCCTTGGCTCTCCAAACTCTCCTGTTTCTCCCACAGAGAGAGAAAGAAAACGTGTGAGTGGGAGGAAGTGTTTACAGGAGCGAGCATGCATGAAAACATGCATGGGTACTGTGAGGTAAAATAACCAATAATTTTTCATCAAAAGCAGGATTTCTCTCTTCCAACCTAAATAAAGTAGATCACTCATGCATTCCAATTATTCTTATTTGTTTATTACCAAGGTCCCTAGTATAGTCCATCTTCATACTTCTCCCTATTAGCAGGAACATGGGTCATACTCCCTGTTTATCTGATACTGGCATTAATTAATGTGTCACTTAAACAGAAAGCAATAGTAAATGCTATGCTGAAATGGATTTAGCTCTACACTCAGTTACTGAATTCTACACTCCTTCCTAGATAGCAGGGAGGTGAGTGGCACAAACCAAGCAGCACAATGGACTTTTGAAGGAGGTCTACTCCAACTTAGCTAAAAATCCAATGCATTGTCGATGTGACCAAAACACCAGTATAATGACAACAGGGCATAAACTAAGGTTGAGAATGCAACCTACAGCATATTTACTCCAGGGCATTTTAATACCTTAGATGAGAACTTTCTCTCAAATAACGATTTCTTTTTCAGCAGAGGTCAAATTACGATTAAAATAAACGAAAGCTGGTAAGTCTTTCTTCTTTCTGCTTTGCAGCATGATTGTGAAGGACAAACTACTCTGGTTGAGACCACTTCTACTAGGAACTACTTCTCTTTTTTGATTTTACAAGAAAGTATTTTACAATCCAGAGAGGATGAGTCATCAGAAAATCCTTGTCTAGTTGCCAAAAACCTGCCCCTCTTCATTATGAACATAAAGATAAAAGCTCTTACAGTACATTAGCTGGCATACGCCTACACAGACAGTACAAATAAATTAATTGTGCCTAGCCTCAAACATCCAAAGATGTGTAGTAGGAGCTCAGTCCATCTTGTTTCGTTAACAAATTAAACTGTAATAGGGCATCAACAGTTCTCTTATGTACATAAGCTTGGCTGTTGTACAGAAAGGTTTTGCAGGTATTCTTTCTTACATACATACGTTGTAATTCTTCTAATATTTACATTAATTTACATACACTACATAAATACCAACAAAAATGGTATATGCCAGGAAAAAAATTATAAATGTTGGAATAAGCCTGTTGGCTACCCTACACAATTTTTCAGAAGCTGCATCGTTTTTTGGAACCCAAGGCTAGGGTACTGATGTTTAATGCAAAAGTGAATTTGGGGTATGACACTGTATCACCCATGCAAAATTTATAAATTACTTTTGCATCTGACAGGACAGGCAAATACATTTGGAAGTACGACCGGACTGTGTCTGTTCTAGTATATTCAGGTTCATTTGAAAACTGCACTATTTGCAAACATCAAGGTTATTTTGTAAAAACATATACATATGTGTATTTTACAACTCAGCCAGTAAGAATACAGATCAAAAGGAAAGTCACTGTATAAAGGACTGTATATGGACCAGGGGCCAGAATTACTGGAAATAATCAACATTTGCCATCAAACCCCTGCTACAGATGAACTGTTTTCCTTCTGGAATGCTCACAATCTTTAGCATGAGAAAGTTATACACAACCAACTTGAAAAACAAGTTTAACTCTACTTAGCCACAAGCTAAGATTACACCCTCAAACACACCTTTCTAAGATTTCTTATGAGAGGTTTGTTTGTGCAATCCAGTTAAGGGCAATTTGTTAAAATTGCTCCTTGATTTTCTTTATCCTTTAACTGCATAATTTAAGCAGCCTGCATTTTATAAGTTCAAAAATTTTTTTTTTTTTTTTTTTTTTGTAATTACATATTTCTTTCTGGTTTTACCTCCTGAAAAATGAAAAGTTGTGAAGAAGGAAGACGGAAAAAAATGAATGGAAGAGACAGATTGAGAAAACAATAAAAGAAACATAGAAAACATAGAATCATAGAAAACAACCTCTTAGTGAGAACAGAGAGTGAGTTAACATAAAATACAAGGGTTCAAAATGATCTGCAGCCTGAGTTCCACTTTTTTTGGCCTCTAACCTCAGGGCCAGGAAAAGCCACAGCAAAAAGCAAGGTGCTGATTCCCCTGGGAGCTAAGTAGTACTGCTGATACCCAAAGGCCAGCAGCTCCCACCTATCTGAAGCCTCAACAATCCCTGAACAGAGAATTTTAGCCTCTGTTTTGGACACGCATGCAGTCAAGCAGTTGTTAAGACCCCTCCCCAGGTGCAGCAGGACACTGCCGTCGATGCTATCTGACCTTAGTAGCTGTTGCGTGGTATTACGCATGTGGATATAGCCTCAGCAGCTCCCAAACAAGCTCCAAGCTAGTTTGCAGAGGCCAGCGTTTCTCCAGAGGTATAGAGCGGCTTGTCCAAAGAGACAGATGTGCACCTTTGCAGCAGATTGTGGCTCACTACTCCCACTGCACATGTATTTTTTTTATTTTTTTTTCCCACAGATCGGTTTTGACAGGCACTGAGACCAGTGCAAACATACTGGCCCAGACTTGTGACATCACCTGATTAATAAATCCAAGGAAGGTTTGGCAGCTCTGGCTACAGCAGCCAACCCACGGGAGAACGGCAGACACGCATCAGATAACACAACGCTAGCTCACTGCTCTATATAGTACTTCAATCAATAGACAACTTTCTCACAATCCTGCTAAATTAACCATCAGTTTATGTTTCACCTTCTGTAAGCCCCCTAAGTCCCATCACAGCAGACACCAAACCCTGTTGGCCATCGCAGAAGTGTCAGAGCTTCTGCTTCTGCACCCCAGCTGGAGGAACATGATGGGTGGCAAGGACATTATCCTCATAGCAGCATTGCTGATGGGGAGGTGACAAAGAGCCCCAGGACTGTGACTCTGCCCCAGTTCCATGGCGAATCATGTCAGAGCCTCAGAGAGCCCCCTCCGCCCCACCAGAACAGAACCAGGCTCACGGCCTTCCAAAATGAGGTCACTACAGATCCTTCATTCTTTCCCTCGTGAACGGCACCTTGTTATTGCAGAATGATGCGAGCACTTAATTAGTGCTAGGGGTTAATCACTCCGCCTGAAGAGTCTCCCTGTCTTTCATGAACAAAGGCAGGCAGCCCAGGTTCCCGTTAGCCAGCTACCAACGTTGGCTCTCATAAAGCACCATCTTTGGCCGAAGTCAACCACAGCCCTTGCATAGATACGTATGGGGTTAATACTTGCCCTGGGGGATAATCACACACGACTTTAGATGAGAGATTTCCATAAAAGGCAGTAAGAGTCACCCAGCTAAAACCACACATAACTCAAGCTAGTTTGCCCCTTTGCATTATTTAAATGTCTCCCTTTAATGTGAAGGCATCAATTTAAAGGAACCGTGCTGCCAGTGCTCCAGGCAGGCAGCTCTTCTCTGGCAATCAAGTGTTTATCTTCAGAATTTAAATTTGTATGCATTTCAAAAATGTGCCTATTCCTACACCTCCTGGCTGTCAGAAAACAAAGGTGTGAATCTGCATTTCTCACTGCTGCTGGGGAACTCGCGGTGTCAGAGGTACTGCACCCCGTCACCTGGGTGCCAAGCAGGGGTAGGGATGGGGTGGCAGGCAGAGGGTTGTGCCCTCTGAACTAGCTGCCGATCCTGGAATCCAACACATTGACATTTCAAACCGTTGACTGCTGGTGATTCTCCTGACTCTGAATGACCACCTGGACACTTTGTGAGTGGACTTAGAGAAGGAGGAGGAACCACCAGCCACTCCTCTGCCCTTCCACTCTGCTGCCCTGGTCCCATATTACTCACTCCAGTTCACGCCTTCCTTGCAAATTCTTCTGCTAAATCAAAATTTACATCCATACATACTGGTAACCAGAGACTTGTCTAAATGACTTACAGCTTGGCCTTCCATTTTAAGATCACAAATTTTTTTTCAGGTGTATTTCTAGTGTATATTTATACAAAGAACACCAGCAAGGTTCAAGTTACAGCAATTAATGAAATTTAACGACATTAACAGGGAGAGAGCCTTTTTAAAAACAATTTTGGTTTTAATATTAAACAAATGCAAACAGTAAGAGTGAGGTAAAGTTTTTTTCATTTGATCGTATGTTTCTTTCTCTGTCTACACTTATGAACTTGATTCCTGGTCAAGGGGAATTTTTGCGGGTAGAAAAAAAATAATTCTGACATCCACTCAGCCCCTAAGTATCTTGTTTTTTTAAGGCACAAAGGTTTTGTCAGTCAGGTTACCTAGGAGTGAAAGTTAGGTCTTATAATCTGTAATTCTATTGCCCATTACACACCATCTGGTAACACAGTCAAAGATAATCTGATTTTTGTCTTTTAAAAACATCGCATAGCTGTATCATATGGTGCATGCAATATGATAAATTACTCATTTAAATATGGTGCTTCTGTATAGTTTACAAACCCACGGTCACTCTCATTTAAACTGAAAGCAGTTTTGAGCAGGATTTTTTTTGTATCTTCATATGTCTGAGTCCCTAGCTGAGAGTTTTATCCATTTACAGTCACCCCTAAACTTGTACTATTAAACAGCTAATATCCAATCTAACCATCCTTTAAGAATTCAGAGCTCTGCATCTACAGTGAAATAAACACCATGACAAAGCTGCTTCCTGTCCCAAAAGCAGCAATATGTTATTGCAGTCTTTATTAGGAAGAGCCTGATCTAATTTAATTGTTCTGCTACTTTGTTCAATGTGATGCAGCAGTTCTCAAGTATTTCAAGTAGATTCTGGGAGCCTACCCCATAAAGAGCGCCTTGCAAGATAAAGGCCCATCAATATATCTGCAGGTTTGGAGCAGATTTGCTTTTGTCACTTTATTTTCAGTCTCCAAAAGTAATCAAAATAGTTAGTGGGTTGCCAGAAGTTTTATCCTCACAAAATAAATCAAAAAAAGAGAATCAATCACGCTGAGCAAAAGGAAACTCTTACACAATTAACCTAGTGAAGAGAAATAGGCAGATTGCTGTTGCTCAACTCCTTTGCCAAACTATCTCAGCAGCCCTTATGTTCTCTAAGGCCAAACCTTCAAACAACAATCTCATCCTCTTCTGATGCACAAGACACACCCAAAGCATTTTCAAGAGGGGTGGAAAGTAGTAAAAGAAGATTTCTGGGATTTGCAGTCAGGTTCTTCTGGGAAGATTACATATTTCTAGGAGACTACAATGTACACACACATCTGTACCTCTGATACAATCAACATTCAAATCCAGACAGCTATTTTTGCATGCAGAGTTTTATTACTTTCTTTTCCTGGAATAATTAACCACTTTCAGGATTTTTTAAAACTTAAGAATTGAAGACTTAATTTTCACCTGACTTTTCAGTGTCAGTTCTGAGTAGTTCCCATTTTTCTTGCCATCCAGCCTTAAATTTATCACGTTGCTGTGCCCTTTTGCACTGCCAGGAATTGTTCCTACCAATGCCTCTGAACAAACCAAAGCCAAAGCATGCACATGCCTACAATAATTTCATTTAGTGATACACCTGCATCACTCACCAGAAGTTTCCACAGTCTCAGGCTTCATTTGGGGAGAGGGGGACAGTAGTGCTCTGATAAAAGACAAGAAGGAAGTTTCATGTTGGGTGATGGCTCACCAGCAGCCCAGCTGCTGGGATAACAGACCATGCACCCTGGGGAGGCAGGGAACTTTTCTGAAACCTGGTGAGAGGAGAGGCGGCACACAAACCCCAGGTGCAAGGTCACAGGTGTTCCATTACGCTGCTCCTCTCTTGCATGCATCTGCAAAGCCCTAAAAACACCAGACTTCACCCATAAAGCATGGAAAATTTGTCCCATTTCATCTGCCCTATAAATCCAATTGTCCCACTCTTGCTCCCTCTGATCAGACTGTCCAGCTGCCTGTGCCTATCAGGTATGCTCTGCTACTAGAAGGGATTTGAATAAAGCGTTTTAAGTGTCTGGCAGGCATTTTCTTCAATGAAGACATGCTATGAACTAGGAAATCATATTTTCAACTGTGTTGCCTGCCAGAAAAGTGCACAAACTTCCAATAGCAAAGAAATGAGGTCATTCTGGTCAACTGCCAAAATCAGCACATTTCTTCTTTTGGTTCTGGATGCTGCACCTCCACGATGTGCGACAAGTTGTGAGAGGGAGGTGCAGTCTCTAGGAAAAAGGAAATAAAAAATAAACCAGTGGATGTTATTATAGAAAGAAGGGGCCAAAGGGAAGGGAAAGGGAAACAAAAGAAAAAAATCATGAGGTATCCTGATGTCCCATGATCCTCCCCCTGAAGATCTATTTAACTGGAGTCCAGTATAACCTTTCTAAGAAGATATTGATACCTTATCTTGACACTGCAGAAATGTAAAGCCTCATCCCAACAGAAGAATTCAAAAGGCTTGTATGAGGGATGCAGCTTTTTGTCAGAGGGCTGGACTGGAACTTAGCAGACCAGATCTAAACCCTGGTCTTGCCACAAGCTCCTGCAGGGCTTAAGCAAGGCTCCTAACTTTCCTTATCTGAGATCCTACCTTGCGCTAGGTCTTATGTACTTTAAAACTAAGTTTTCCTGAGCTGGGAATGTGTCTTTATAGTAGAGCAGAGTCTGGAGCAGTGGATTTGGATGCTCATTTGGGCCCAAACCGAAACTAACAGCACTAACCCAAATGACAGTAGTAGTAGTAATAAGAATAATAATAGTAATTATCTCTCAGTCTTTATTTTCAAGTTAATGTCTGCCAGAAAGTGTTAGGAGAAGTTTCTCATTGTGGCAACATATTTATGTGTGTAATTTACAAGCAGCTCATCTGAATAATTTTTTATTAAGATTATTTTCTAATTTTCCATTGAGAAGCTTTCTTAGATACTGACTCACATTCAGCTTTGTAGGCAAAAGCACCAAGCATTTGTTTTTCTTATGTCTCCAGTAGTTATTTGACTCCTGCATTAAATTCAACAAAGCCAAAGTTGAATAGGAACAAGCTTAGTTTAATTATTAAATATATTCCTAACTTCACTGTGATTTTAAAAAGATCTTTCATGTGGGGTAGTGGAAATGTGCCGGGGAGATCTAAAAACACTACATGTAATCCTCTCCCCACCCTGTCTTTCTTTCTGCCTCTCTCAAAAGGAGGTTAGGTGAACTCAAATCTAGCAGAGCTTGGGTGAGATAGTTTCATTCCAGGTTTGCTAGAAAAAAAAAACTTACCAGGGCATCATGCCAAGCCTGCCACTTTTGAGATAAATATGACTTTCTTTTGGGACTGTTTTATGAGGGGCACAGCAAGAGGCTCATATTCTATGGCAATTCAACTGCAGATTTAGCAATGCAGCAGCTGCCACTGCTTCATTATAAACAACACTGCGCTCTGAAGTTCTCTTATGAAGTTTACAAAAGGGACAGCATATTTATCTGACGTCTGTTACAATGCTGCAGAGATACACAGATGGCCTTTGACTCTCACCTTCTGCATCACATAGAGCCAAACCCAGTTCTACAGAAAGGGGTAGACCTTAAATTTGCCTGCTTTTTTCCTGATGACACTCTCTTCATCTATTTGACGATCAGAGCCAGCTTACTTTCCTTGGGAGGGTCAGATTGGCAGATGAACTACAGTGAGGAAAGGAAACATGTTAAGTATGAAAACATTCTCATAAGCTCTCACAGGAAAAGGATGTAGCTAACAATGAAGGAGAATACTGCATTTCTCTGCCAAACCTTATCATATGAGATTATGCATTTCCAAAACTTACATTAATACCAATTAAATATCGGTAGTGCTACATCTACAGGAGGCATATACCAAAATATCCTTCCTATATTCCCTATAGTGGGTCAGCTACAGAGGTTTCTTTCTGAGGTAGCAATAGGCAAGTGTATCACAGCCTCACTTAACTCAGGATACTACCAGAGTGCTCAGAGTTACAAAATGAACTGCTTCACCCATCTCACAGGTCCTATTCATCAGGGAGCACCTCCAAGAGCCACCCAGGCAAGGCTGTCACAGACCACTTGCAAGCAAGCTTCATTCACCAGATCCTCACCCGTAGTATTGACAGCTTGGCCTTCTGTCAGGCACAAATACTGTTTGTTTTGCAGTTGAAAGTCTAATTACTTAAAGTTCATCCTTCCTCCTCCAGGGTTGCTCCGTGCACTTCTTCGGTTTTGCAAAGCTGGTACAGCCAAGCCATAGAGCTTGGTATGGTCTGGGCATGGCTCTGAACTGCTTGCCTTTGCTCGGCTGGCTCTGCAGCCATATTATTTGTGGTTTCACTGAAAAGCTTCAGCTCTGACTATTCTGGCCAAGTTTCATGGTGTTCAGTACCTTTCCAGGGAGCAATCAGAATGAGCTTTTTGATGGCCTGTCCCTGATCCAAGCATTATCCTGAGAAAAGCACCAGCCAGCAGAAGCCTAATGACCTTTGCTTGCTGTCCCTAGTGCCATCAGAGCAGCTGGTTTTGACTCATTCCTCATTTTGTTCAACTGTTGGACACATCTGCCAGGCAAGCAGCACAGGTGATTTTTTTCTACACAGGCTGCTGGAGAGACATTCACAGGCAGCCCTTGGTGTACATTTGGTGTCTAATTGGAGGAGCGGATGCCCAGGTCAACACCTGTATTCAATTTTACAAATGTGAAAGAAGAAAGAAATGCTGCTGGTAGGTCATTCTCGGAAAGGGATCCAGGGGGCTCTGTAACTTGCCTTATCCTCAAGGATCAGGAACTTCTGCACGTGATGAAAGCAGTCTATTAACAGTCCATCATAAAACATGCTCAGAGATTTTTTTATGTCCTAAATTATGTATATGACTGTTTTGCCCATGCGGTGATGTTAGTGTAGTGGGAAATCAGTCTAAATCACCGTTATTTCACCTCTAAGTAAGGATTTTTTAAAAAACTATTATTTAAATGAAAAAGAAAAAAAGACAAGTCCTCAGCAAAAATACTTCAAAAAGGTTCTGTGAGCAGCCTTAAACACTGACTTGATATTTCTTCTGGTCCTGGGATACACCAGTTTCAGCATGTTACTTCAGAAGAGTATCATTTTTTCTGCAAGGACTGAGACGTATGCATCAGTTTCACCACTTAAAAATGGTTCTTTACATACATTTTCATAATAAAGCACTTTATAACTATTACCCAATTATTGCTTACAGCATTAAGTAACAACGTGTTATTACTCCAATTTTACAGAAGGGAACAAATCATGAAAACTGAAATACTTATTCTGCTTTTGTGTAGGCTTTCTCATATTAATTAATTATGAGACTTAATTACACTCAATCTCAGCACTCCAAGCCAATTACGGAAAATTGTGTAAAGCAAAGAAGTAGGGAAATCTCTGTCTCGGAGACAATCACTTATACTGACAGCACTTTCCGCACAGGTATATAAAAAGGACTTTGCAAATATTAACTCGCACACTCAATGCAATGGGATGGATTTTTCCTTGGATTTTTCCTCAGATTTTTCCCCAACTGCCCCTACACTAGTAATCTGAGAAATGAACATTTTTCCCAGCTTCCTCACTCAACTCTGCCCCAGAAACCAAATGCAAATTTCTGCTGCCTGACTTACGTCTTAATCATATGATCACTTTTCTTTGCAGAAGCAGTAAAAAAAAATCCCCAGGCATGTTAAAATCACCAGATTAGAAGAGCTCTAATCCCATGACTTTAAATATGGGTCGGTAAGAATTGGGATATGCTGTATTTATATGTTGCAAAATACTTTTAAGCTTTCTATTTATTTTGAATCTGCAGCAACTTTATTTACTGAAGTTCAGCCTGCAAGGGGAATCATAAATCCTATAAACCATCACTTTTAAAAGTTTTTGTTCCACTGAAGTATCTACGAACACTTCCGCACCTCATGTTGAAACATTAGTTCCTGATTTCCCACAGCACTTAGCCGCAGGGATTCACAACACGTTTCAATGCCTTCAACAGCAGCCACATTCCATGGGGAACCATTCTCTTATTTCCAAGTCATGACTCTTACAAATATGGACTAAGCCAAGGCAAACTGGCCTTTTTATATTAATATCAACTGATCCTCCCACAAAATGTGCACATTTGAAATCAGGGGAGAAGCAAGAGCAATTATCATCTTTGGCACTTTGTCTAAACAGGGTAAATCTACTTGATTAAAATTTGGGAGAGACATTCAACTGACGAGTATTAATCTGAGTTTTCCCTAATTTATCTTGTTTGCCAGTGAGTGAAGGCTGCTCTAAAAGACTCTTTGTGAATAAAGGTGTAAATGCAAGTGGAGAAGACTCCATCCATTTCTGACTTTTACTTTTTTTGGAGCCAAGATTTCCCCCAGTCTTCACAGTTATGACATTTTGTGTTCAATCCGGCCTCTTCCAGCAGAATATTCAGCCTGTGCTCCTCACAATTATGCCTTGTTTGCATCACACCATAACAAGCGTGCTATGAGAGTTTCACGAACTGGAATCTATCAGACTGTATATCTTAAACACTCTCCAGTTGTCTAAGTCAGCCTCATGGCACTGCAGCACAGTTAAATAGAAAGGATCTGGCAGGCTGCATTCATCGGATTGTGTTGTAAAAAAGGGGGAAATTACGTTAACACTTTGACTGTTTCTTAGAATTTTTCTAAAAAACTCTGAAGTAAAAACCAGAAATACCTTGCTGAGCCTGAAAAATGGTAGAGACTGCAGGTGCAGTTAGATCAGGCACCTTTCAAATACACATTCTTCCTTACTCTGCAAACCTTCTCCTTCTGCCCAGTCATACTTCCATAAGGCCACAAAAGGTCAGCTACAGTATAAAACACGCAGAGATAGCCTAGGCATTCAAAAGAGTGAAGGGCTCAAGTTCCACATCTGAATTTCCATACCTAATGGTAGCTTTACTCCACCCAAGGGAACTCCTGATTTTCCCTATTCATACAAGGGAGATGCTATCCACCTCAATTTAGGCACAAGGGGTGGATAGCCAGGATCTCCCTCTGGAAGCCTTCAAAGGCTAACAGCTCTCTCCTCTGAATATACAGAAAACTAGAAACTTTCTTTAATAATACTGGTTTACCAAGCACCAAGTTTACCAACAAATTAAGTACACAGTCCTCTTAAATTGGACCCCATCCTCCAAGCTTCAAAACACTTTCCTTGAAGAAGCAAACTATAAATTTCAAGCATAACATTAAGGCATGAACCTACATCTACAATAGTATTGTTAAAACAAATCTCAGCACAAATTCTGTGTTAATGACAGCGTCATGTGTTTTCCATGTTTTTAATACTAACCCCTGAGTTTAATTATTACATTTAGTGTCTAGTGCAGCAATACTTCCTACCCAGCACCTCTCATCAGTCCAGCAATTAATTGCATACCACTGACCTTCATAGAACACCATGGAAATTTTATCACTGTACAACTCAATTGCATTTCATACAACACTGTCTCATAACTATGTCTTATTATAAAGAAAAATCATGTCCTTACAAAAGGGATAGTTGAGCCAACTGAACTACTTATAATTAATTTGTAAGAATAATAAAAAAAAAAACACAAACATTTCACAAGGTCTGCAACACACGTACAAAAAACTTTTGCAGCCTTAACATAAGACAAATGTTACCAAGATTCACATTATAGACAGATGCAGAATGGAAAATATTCCCTGAAATCATAATAGCAGGGTTATGCAGTATGCTATTTAAAAGCTATTCACCAACAACCTCCTTTTCCTTTTAGCCAGAACCCTATGGTAGAAATTCAACTGAAGAAAGTAAATGAATTGAAACTGTGGTTCTATAACTGGGGAACTGGATGCGTAAGATGAAGCAGCTGAAGGAAAGGACTACACTTCCATGTACTACTCAGTATTAGAAGAGAGGGCTAACAGTCACGGCCTGTGGCTTCTACCTTGGAGTTAACCTCTGCAAGTTTGTCACTCTGAGGAGGCTACATCCTGCTTCTGTCCTGCCTTAGTCTCTTCTCTTGTTTCTAAGAAAATGCTACTGCTCAGCACATTCTTCTAAGTTCAAGAGTCTCCTTGCTCCTTTTCAAACCAAAGGGTTCACAAAATAAATAATTATTGTTTCGCTACTCTAATTTCAATTTGGCATGCTAATGTTAGAGCTAGCATAAGTCTGGGCAATAAGACTTTCTCTCTGCATTCAAGGGCTGCATCCAGAGTGAAATTACTTTTCACATCCAGGATTTCAATGCTAGCTTCTAAGTTCCCACACTCAAGCCACCCAGAAGGACACAGGCACAAGCCTCCACGCTAACACATCTGCGCCAGCTGTAAACTCAGAGAAAGAAAGGGTGCAACAGGCAGTATAGGCTTTTTGGAAGGTGTGCATGTGTACTAAGGAGCCCCAAGAGCTGCTGTTTCAGTGGTACGTGCTGTCCTTGTGCACTTCTGAGTCATCCTCCAAATTTTTTACTGGGGGCATCAGTAAGCAGTGGGCTGGTGAGGCGAATCACCCATCCTCCAAAACCAAAACCCAAAGAATATCAAGAGATAACTATGGACTGAACTGGAGGTCATCACCAAGCTTTCTTGCAAGTCAAATGAATAAGGTATTACACTTATTTTGTTTATTTTTCCACAAGCAATGAAAAAGCTTCCTACCATAGCAAATTCCACACATCTGAGGCCATGCACCTAATTCCACCAAAAACCCAGTTACGATTTGGTTTACCATGTCAATCCAGTTTCATCCCTTCTTCTGTTAAAGATTTGTAACTCATATCACCAATGACAGTAAGATTATCTAACAAACAAAACTCAGCAACAACATTTTGCTTTGAAGAATTGCCTACACATTGAATTGACGATGTCTCCAAGGCAGCAATTAAGAGCTATATGATGGTAGTGATTTTGTTGTGTGGTTTGGTCTTTTTTTTTTTTTAAGAAGTTCGTGCAAATTTTTCAGCTTATATCAATAATTTATTAATGCCTGTTCTCGTATTTTTCCTTTTCTACAATACAGCAGGAAAGACATGAAGTGAAACTTGATTCATTGTAATTAAAAAGGGATCTTATAACTTAATTCAGTTTGCTCCCTAATCACAAATACACAAAGAGCATGAACTAGGAAAGAAGTATGTAAAGTGGTGCTACAGCATAGTATGCACAATTTTAAATCTCCTTTCCTGTAGAAGCCTGGGTTACAAATCAGTTTGGAGAGTACACACTTAAACTAAGAGTACTGAAAAACTGTGGACAAGGCTATGATTTGGAGGCAACAGCCCTGCTCCGTTTGAAACTAAATTCAAAATTTCCATTGATTTTGATGTCACCTTGTCTTAGGTATTCTTGACATCTGATCACAGAGCATAATAATACAAATATACGTATAGATAGATAGATGGATGCTATACATCACGATGCAAAAAGAAGTTACAAAACGAATGCAAAGATGCCAGATAAGCCTCCCTTCTCCCAGCCAGGAAAGCTTCTCCTGCCATCTCTTCAACACTTTCACTTCTGCCAGAACTCCCCTCTGCCCACATGGCCCCTCCAGCTGTCCAAAGCATCTCCTCCAGACAGTACTGCTGAGCAGGCAGAGTGTGGATTAAACAGTATTAGATATTCGTTCTGTCATTTTGTTTTCAGTAATTTAGAAAACTATTTTTCTTGTGGATTTCTTTTAATGGGGTGAGGGAAGCGTTACAGAAAAAAATAAGGATCTCCAGGATCAGAACATACCAGAAGCTTGAGAATACTTAACATGTCTCTCTGACCAGGAATACGTACACAAACACACACACAAGCATGCACACACATATTAAGATTAAAGTCAAGTCTTTTGGAGAAGGCTCACAAAAAAATAAAAAAACATGTTCAACAGGAAGAGTCTGTTTAATGTAGGATTCAAGTAAGGCTCTTTCATTTGCATTGATCACTTACAGCAACAGCAATTCATGAAATCCTCCCATAAAAATCATGCTATATTTTGTCTAAATTGACACATTCCTTTCAGATCACAGTGCCTTTCTCATGCTGTTAATAAGATAATCTGTTACATGAGGCTTACAAAGCCATTTAAATTGATTTTAATTAATGAATCAATCACTAGCCACTGATGACTTGGTCTACAGACAGCAAGCAGTTCAAAGCCCCAGGCCTCTAATCCTAAACCAAAATCCACATTAGAGCAACAGGACATCTCTCTGATCGATAGTAATACAAAGATGTTCAGTTCATACACATTTAAAGAGTATGAACTTGATCAAAATGTATCTCCAGATCTTATGCATTATAATTCCCATATTCAGGGCTGTTCAACAAGGAAAACTATATTAAATCATTTACATTTCTCTGCAAGTGAAATAAATTAAATCAAGCATAACTATAACCTGCTTCTAAACTTTTATATTTATTCCATCAGAAGGTTTTTTCCTTTGTTCTTAAACAATCAGTTGTTTAACATTTATAGAAAATTGTACTTCATTGTCACAAACATGAACAATGCTTTTTACATATGCTTTGATCCTGTGAAAATTCACTGCTATTCTCCACTGCTTAAGTACTTAAATTTTCCCTTAAATAGAAAACAAGAAAGATTTCTGTCTCAAAAGCAGCATGCAGAAGCAGCATGAAGAACATCCTTGTTATTTCAGTAAGTTAATTATTACAATTATTGTTATTACAAGAAGTTAATTACAATGCAGTAAGTTAAATCCACAATAGCTGGTGTGATGCTGAGCACTTGCAATCCCTAAAGCATCAGGATCTGGCTCCCCATAGCAGAGGGGACACACCTGAGCAAGGCTGTTTCTCCCATGTACATAAACAGTGGGTGCTGTAGCACAGCATCTGTGAAAAAAGCACCATAAACTAGGCAAGAGAAAGGAAGAAATGATGCATGACTCCCCAGGAGCCTCCTTCCTGGATGTAAGCATCTAGCCCTTCTTTCAAAGGCCACTCCTTTTTCGTGACAGAGAGGAAAGGGTGAGACAAGCCAGCTTCCCTCCAAAACCGTTGAGCTGTTTATGTAGCTGCACTGGCCGAGCCCAGGTCACTCTGCTCACATGATGCTCTGTTCTGCACAAGCTCGATGGCACAGATCTCTGCTTCTCTGGGACACACGGCTCTGTACTGACCTCCCCCGCCTGATGTAACTTGTCACCAGAAGCAAAACAGCAGGTACTTGGGGAAGTTTAGTATAAAAAACTCAGATCTCTACAAAGTTCCTGTACCAGAGGAACTGGTACAGAATTGCAGTTACGGACCAGTTACCCTATTTATATTTTTCTAACTGTTGTCTGCACCTCCATGATTCAATGGCACCCATGAAATATTCTACGGAAAATCCTGATCCCACCCCCCGAGTCAACAAAGCAGCCTGCTTGGGTTCTCGCTGCCATACCAAAAGTCCCAGCAACCCATCTCAGGCATGGCTCTACTATGACAAAACACACGCACTGGCCTGTCCCTGGGTGGATGCTACCAGGCCTGCTGTGGGGGAAAAGAATAGTTGGCACAGGCCATCAGAAAATTGCTCACAGAAACTCTGCTGATGCAAACCTGCCAACCAGGAGAGAAGACTCTCTTCCTGTCCTTCAAGGGCAATCTCACCCATAATCAAAACAGTCCCTTCAAAGGCTCCAATGTCATTGCATGATCATGGGACTGACCATCTCCAGGTCCTTCCCATGGGCACGGAGTCACGTGGACAGAGGGAGGAGGTGGGAGAAATCTCCATTATGGATACGGGCCTCCAGATGAAAAGGATCTCAGCACTCAGCTGCCTTCAAGGTGGCCTGCATTCCCTCCTCTTTCCCCAGCCCAATCCTCTTCTGTACTACCTGGCAAACACAAGACCCAAGAAGCACAACACCGGACACCTGTATGGGATCATCTGTGTCAGTCATTTGGCTTCAACACTCTGTAAGTAGGCATTAATTACACTCAGGTCAATTTACCAATATGGAACTGCACAGCTAAGAAATAATCCAACTTGTGGCTTGCTTTATTAGAGCAATTTCACATATTATCTAATACAAAAGATGCTGTTGCCTAATGTGCAATAACCATTCTGCCAGTTTAAATGAAGAGTTCTGCATTTGTTTTCAATGAATACTGCATACATAGTTTAACCAATGCTGTCAAAAGTAGCTTTTTTTTTTTATGCAGTGTCTCACTAATTTATTGCTCTCAATACTCATGTTCTTCCCAGTTTGTTACAAACAATGGATTTTTTGGAGGGAAGAACAAAAAGAATAATTAAAGAAGGCAGGTTTGGCTTTTACGCACTGCTAATTAATTAGAGTTAAATTAACCAAATAATAAACACAAGATACTCACCTATCTTCCATTAAAAAAAAAAACAACCAAAAAAAACCCCAACCCAAAACAAAAAAAAAAAAACAAACAACAAAAGAATTGAATACTTTCCAGGTGTAAACACATTAAGATCAACATTGCACCAAACGTGAATCTGGCCCAATTAGCTCAAAAAGGTAATGCATCCTCTTGCACTTGTGTTGGAGTATACAGGTACTCCATACTTCAAGAGGAAGATTCTGCAGCCAACAATGCCCCACTGACACAGAGACAGTCAATGTGTCCTTGATTATGAGGAGGCAAACAGTTCTCACTACAAGAAAGGAGACTGAAAAATAAATAGTGTTTTTATTTCACAAGTCCCATGTTTGGGTTGGGTTTTTTTCAAGCCCTTCTGGAGCACTGAAAGAGAATAAAAATAGTTTGTTGCACAAGCATAAAACAAAGTAACTGCTAAACAACCAGTTTAGATTCACTCCTATGTGTTCAGTTCTCGTTCCCATTACTCTTCAGGAGTTGGATGATATCACTAAAATATCTTCCTGTTTTCTGGTAAACTGATTAGATGGGTTTTGTCCAAGAATTGTGCCATAATGTGTTCCCTTTATTTCATATTCTGAATATCACTGCTGGAAAATGTACTGCAGCACAGAATGCAGTATATGCCAATATATCCTGACATTCAAATCAAGACCACAAATTATAAACAGTTTCAGCAAATTGACTTGAGTGCCTTTGTTCCTCAGACATACATCTTCCTATTGCTTACAAAAGCAGCATATACTAACCGCTAACACTGCTATAGCCAGTACTGGGAAAGGAAGTTATTGAAGCCTGGATTTCCTGCTTTCAGTCGTAGCCAAGAACTGTGAGGCTTGTAGTGGTTTCAGGAACTGACTCATCTAATGATTCATGGATAAGATACTGGTTTTAATATATTTCTGATCATAAGACTCAAACTTCAAAAACAGTGATGCTTAATTTTTATTTTAAAGGGCAAAAAAGTACATAAATCAAGTAAACAAATATTGTCATGGGACACTGGCTAAAAATTATAAATGTGGTTTACAGTGCACTCTGTTGTTTTGGTTTTTTTTAAAAAAAAAGGGGGTGGGGGTGNGGGTGGAGGGGGTGGGGACGGGGACACACACCAAACAGTATGCTAAACTTCCTGGAAATTCATTTCCAGAGAACGTTGACAATGAATTCAAAATCCACTGTCAAAAACCCAAGTATTTTCTTGCAATTCTGATACGGCTGAAATTCAAGTGGAGGGCAGGTGGGATATCAATCACATTTTTAGATATACCCTTAGGTAGGCATATATCTACTGCTACGTATTAATCAATGAATCCTAGAGCTACTGTTATTAATGCATGTGGTTTCTTTGCCTGTGTATAAAAAATATCATGAAAAGATTGGCTGGTGGCAATTCATTTGGGTGTTGGAAATAACAGGAAAGTTTTGTTTCAGGAGTGATTTGAGCTGCAGGTCAACCTTAAATCAGTGGCTCACAATGGATCTTAAGCACTCACAAACACATGCATTTTGTGCTAATCCAGAATTCAACACCAACCACTTTTATGCGCTTAGTTCTTCCAGAGGGAAGCATGCCCTCCAGTGCATCGAAATGCTTTTTCCCCCACAACACAAATCTCATCAGTATGCTGAAACTTGAACTGCCAGGCTCTTGCACCTAAAAAATAGCTTGTGAAGGAAGCTTAATTCTGCTAGGCTCATGTATGGAAAAGTACTGGTTTACTTTTTAATTTTTGAACTGCAAACTGCAGCTACTCACACACTACATACAGTGTTGCAGGGAAGGAGGGGAATGTTAGCGTTTCTATATTTCATTATGTGCACAACTAGCACCAAAAAAAAAATAAAAATAAAATGCATGTTGCTTGGGAGAGGGGAGGTGGGGGGGAACAACCAACAAAAACCAACCAGCAGTTAAAACAGTTGACAAGAAAAGGCCAAAGTGCGCTCAGTGGCTGGCAGTCATTTTATGGCTATAGTCCTACAGCAGATTTACTTAGATGACGTCAGTGGCTCCAATCCAGCTTTTCTTTGGTAGCGTTTACCACTTGCCTCTTGAAGCCTCCACTATGCTACAGAGCAGTAGACCATAATCAAAATTCCCTTTGTGAAATAGAGTTTACCTCAGGGCACAGAGGCATTGCTAGCTGAATTGCAGGCTCTTCACTCTGTACTGCATGCCCAGAAATAAATAACCTACAATACTGTACTCTCCTTAATACAGAAGGACCATTAAAAGCAGCCTGCTACCTAAAATGGGGTTCTTAAATTTGTTTCCAAAATCTCAGAGGTCAGAATATTAGTTAATTTTCCAAGCAACTAAGAATTATGATAGTTCTACTACCTTTTGCAATTTGTATTGTTTTTCAAGACTTTGGAAGATAAAGTTATTTATGGGTCATTGTTTCATCAACAAAAGAATATTACTAACACTACGGACTAAAGTGAATTGGTATAGGAAGTTGCATATTTTAAAATTGTCTTTTAAATACGCCCATTCAACCACTTATCTACAACTGGTCAGTAAGCATACAGTAAATATGCCAAGAAGCAGAGCAAGAAATTACCACACATAAGTAACAGTCAGTATAAAGAGCAAAACACACATTATTTGGAGCTATGGATTTCCTATCACAAAATGATGACTGGAACCAATGAAAAACTAGTAAAGCCAAGTCAAGCATATACCAAATCAACTAAAACTTCACGAGCTCTGAAGTTTAACCCCAAAAAACCACCCAAACCTCACAGCCTTTTGAAAGAGGCATCTTACTGTACAAAATAAACAGATTTGTTTAGTTTTAACGGCCCCACCAGTCAAAAGACAACTATATTCATTATGGGTGATAACTAGATACGTTGGACTCAAAATCACCCCTCACAGTCAAGCATGTAGAAATTACTTATAGGAAAAATGCACACATGCCTCACAGAGAACTGTAAGTCCCAATACTCCTGCTTTTCCAGCCTCTCTGCTTACCTTCCCCCCAGTCATACCAGAATGAGAAATCACAGGTCTAATATTCAATGAGCCAGAATAAAAAAAAAATGCTATTATCATCCAACTGCACAAGTCCCACCACGGATCTGAACTCTAAATCTGAATTTAAAACAGATTTAAAATTTGATGTGACCCCCAGACCAGATTTAACTGGACAGACACTAGCATTTAATGTCCCTGCAGAGAAACTTAAAGTTTCTGTTAGCAGCCTTGATGCCAAAACAAGGGTAGGAAACCTGTCTCATTTTCTGCAGGTGTCCATGTCAACTCAGGCACAGTGGTGAGGTGGAAGTATCACCTCTCACTTCACTGCCCTCCTGGTTGTCATCTGGATGCTCTGCCAGCTCCAACATTTTTCCATGCAGTTCATCTGGGTGGACTTCAGTGGGGCATTAAAGAATAGCCATCATTCTGGATTGTCATATTATTCTGTTCCAAAAGGACAGGAGAAAAGTTTTCTCCTCTTTGATCTCCTTTCATTACTAAAAAAGCAGTGTGAACAAACAGCTTTAGAAGATGATTGTAAATTTCTTTGAGAGATTATCCTGTCCTTTTGTTGGTCATTAAGAATCCTGCACACGGATCGGATTGTACTAGTACAAGTGGTCCTTTCTTTTCAAAGCCAGGGCAAGGAAGGAGTAGAAGCAGAGCGGGCGACTAGGATGGGCAAAGAGACCCAACAGTGAAACCACATCCATGAGCAGCAGCACAAGAGATAGGATAAGGAGGACCTGGCAAGATAAGGATGACCAAGTAAAGAGAAGGAAACAAAAAGCCATCAAGATCCAAAGGAAGGAGAGTCTAATCAAGCACATACCCAAGGAAAGAGGGGCGTCCAAGCAACCAAAGCCAGAGGCATTGCCCTGAAAGGAACAGAAAGACAGAGCCTGTAGGGCAGAAGACACAGAGGAATGTGCTGCAGGGTCAGAGAGCAATGCAGACAGACCCAACCCTAAGGACATAACAGCAGCACTGAATGGATGACTGTATTTATGGACTGAGCCTTTTTCTGCAATGAAATAATTACAGCCAAAGAAAGATGGGGGTAGATGGAAGATGAAGGAACTTCCACTGATTCTTCAAGTCTTCTACAAGGCTTTCAGTTGATTGTGGAAAAAGCAGACATAAAAAAAACCACCAGAACTTCAAAGATCAGCTGACAGCAAATATAAGGACACAATTAGTTTTAAAGAGATAAAAGAGAGTTTCCTTTCTTTGAAGGGAAAAGGTAAAATCGGGAATGTGGAAAATGAAACTGTTCAGAGTTTTATCTTTTATTTTAAATTGCAAACCAACTTTAGGAACAGAAAGCACATACTCACGCTGGTGGTAGATGAAATAAGAATAACATTTCCTTTTTCCCTTACATTAATGACTCCAAACACAATATATTTTTTAATTGAGATACACGTAAGAGAGGCTTTAATCCACTAAACCTTTATGAATTTACCTTTTCTTCCAAAGTCTGTTCTGACATTTTCTCCTCTCAAAAACAAAATGTCATTCCTGAATTATAATCTCCCAACAGAAAGACAACCATGTAAAAAAAAAAACCAACAAAACAAAATCAAACAAAAAAAACCCCACACCCATGCCAGCTAATTCCAAAAATAAGCACCATTGTTCATGGTACCATGAGGTGAATGAACAGCGAGAGATTCCACTAAGGGAATAACTGTGATGTCTATAATGTTCAGGAATAATTTGGCACCAAAAATACCCAAGGCCATACTGGTTGGCGATTCAAACATGAAGCATATCAAAATGCTACTGATAAGCTAAATTAACAGATAGCTTATCTGAAGCATATACTAGCCATATGGTGCCACAACTTCTGTTGCCTGTTGCTGGCATAACAATAGGCTACTGCAGTCTTAGACTGGAAGCACTATTTGACAAACTGTCAACAGCATTTTTTTTTTATTTTTTTTTGCAGAGCTCTAGGGCAATGGCACACTCGTCTATTTGCATTTTTTTTTTTTTAAACAGGTGAACAAAGAGTAAACCAGATGTCAACTTTAGAAATCGAGCTGACTGGATCAGGAGATTTAACAGAGGCAGGCATACTGCTACAGCTCAAATCTAGACAATGAGCTTTTCTACAAACACTCTGGCCTAGGGGAGTGGCTATTTAAAACACTTGGCTTCTTTTATTTCAGCACTATGGAAGTGAATTCTGCTCTTAAGTGCCAGCTCAAATGAAGTCATTTTGTTTCACTGAGGCTTTCTTTGCATTTTAGAAATGTAGCACTCACTGCAGTAAAGACAAGTATTAAGAAAAAAAAAAGAAGTGATGTTTTTTCAGCGAGAAGCTGGGTAAAATGGCAGGGATGCTGGAAACCAACAATTTGATCACATAGAAAAAAAAAATAAAATTTGTGAAAGGATAATTTGAGTCCAAGCTAAATGAAATATATTTTCCCCTTATTAAAAAAACAAAACTCACAAACAAAAAAAACCCCAAATAAATAAAAAAAAAACACCACCAAAACAAAACACTTCTGAAAGCTTTCAAAAGACCTGGTATTTACAGCCCCCTTAAGCTCCAAGAAGACAAGGTGTGAATGCTGGCAGATAAGGAGGATTTACAATGGAACTTTACTATGTTACAGAAACACAATTGGCTAATACAAAACAAAACAAAAAAAAAAAAAAAAAGAAAAAAGCTAAAACCACAAAAGTTGTCGTCTTTTAAAAAAATTAAATCTTTGTTACTTATACACTGTTCAAAAAAAATCTTTAATAGAAATACAGTAATCCACTCATTTAAAAAATTGACAAAAGTACTGTCAATGAACATATACTAGATCTGTCTATGGAATTCAATTATGAAAATGTGTTTTCAGTTGTGATCTGTAGGAGTGTGAAAGACATCATGAGAAAAATAGATAACTTTCTTTTCTAATAATCTGTTCTACTTTGATAGGCAGTTATGGGAACATGTTTATTTTCTGATTTCTACCCAGCTAAGCACTTAGCATTTTTAGATTATCTTTTCAAACTGTTCTTGAACATTCTCAGTTTAAAAAAAAAAAACCACCAACAAAAAACAAAAAAAAAAATCTCCTTTCATGTTAAGTTGAGATTGCACTTGAACTCCTTCCAAAAGCCAGAGCTGTACTGAATTATGATAATTAGAAAGCTGTGCGCATAAAAGGCAGCACAGTTGATGCATTTAAAAAAGTTCATTCCAGAGAATATAAGTTCAATATGTTCTCACATAATTAACATTTCCCATCATTAGCAGCAGTTTTCAGTTCATGTATCTGTAAAAACAACAGCACTCGTCATTGTTTTAGATTCCCAGTCAATAGCATTTTAATAGTTTTACACATAATCCTAAACTTTCCTTCCCTTCCCCCTCCCAGCACGCTGAGATTTCACAGCCTACCTTCTGACCTGCTGGCAAATAAACTTTGTATTTTGTGCTTATATGCTTCTGCTGCCGCAAAGACTATCTCTGGTTCGAAAGTTTAGAGAAGAGCTAAATAAGAGCTAGAAATCTAAGAAGACCATTTGGAAAGGTACAACAGGATGCGTAGGGAGTAATCACGTTGTTCCAGTAAACAATGACTAGAAGACAAAGAACAAAAAGTTGTAGCTGATACCTTCCACTGGACAGGAGCCAAACTCAAAAGGCCTGCCTCTGACCAACCCAGGCAACAAGTTGGAGGGACTCAGAAACGGGGCTGCAGCCCTGCACCAACCGGGCAAGCATCTATAAACCCTTTACACGCTCTGTGGACTTTCATCACGTTCTTGACATATGTACAAACATTCATATAACAAATAAGGGCATGTAGCACATGATGGGTTACTCTGAAACATTCATAGACTTCCTGTGTAGAATATCTCAAATTAGTTGTTAGAGGCCAGACTTTGACACAAGCCTGTTGCCTTCTTTCTCTTCCCTCCGCTTCTTCAAGCCCTATATTTTAATACTGATATAATTCTGGTGGAACTTTAATAACCCGGTATAGTATAAAAGTTGCTGAATCTGCATCAACACAGAGAGAAATTTTTGCTTTACCAGTAACAAGATAAAACTCAGAGTGACTGCAGGATTTCATACAACAACATGAAAGGTTCCAGGTATTAAATCAGAAAACTCCTAGCTGAATTTTATTCAATAAATCTGAGAAGTAGATTTGAAGTTGGTGCCTCAAAAAATTTAAGTCTGCAACTTTTCACTCTCTTATGTTTTGGAAATGAGCAATCGTTACAGCCAAACGCAAAATTATTCCAGGAAATATTATTCCATCCTTGTTCCACTTGCAAAAGTCAAAAGGAGTTTTGTGCAAGAACAGAGAGCAAGATATGGTCATAAAGTGGGAATTTATTGCAGAGATTTTTCTTCTAAAAATGTGTCTTCAGTGTGGCTTAGAGTCAGTTGGCTTTACAATAAATAATGCCATTAATCCGTTCATATATCACAGGATGCAATTTAAATTATATAGTGCTTGCATAAACTGCCACAAAACCTCTAACAGCCATTTCTTTCAGGGAGATGATTTACCTCTTGCAGGTTCTAAAATTTTGTTGAGACTCACTTAAATTATTATTTTTTAATAATAAATGACGGTAGTTTAAGAATCCAAAACAGTCCTACTTGAGGTAAGCACTAGTGGCAAAGTGCTGCGTGGTGACTAAACAGTAATTAAACATCAAATGCCAGAAACAAGTAACTACTATTTCCCTCATGCAAAAGTAGGTCCCTCTGATGAACTGGGCATTTCAAAATCATGTGTAAAGGGCCAATTTGCACCCTTATTACGGCCAACACGATACAGCAACAGGTCATATGAAGTCAAAGGAATTAGCCTGAATTTAGACCAGATTTTTAAAGTCATCCTTCACCTCATATTTGCAAGTGCTGTGAATAAGAGCACAAATGGAATGAATTGACCAACTTTTAATAGAAATTTGCCTGCAAGTTTTAGACGGATTACAAGCCAAGCAGAAAGCAAGCCCCACAAAAATTTGAAAAAGCATGCATGTCAAATCTGATACTCTCTTTAATCAAAGATACAGAATAGCACCCATGTCCTTCTTTAGACATCAAATACCACGCTAACCATGTACATAAAGCATATGCTGTAAATATCGTAGTAGTTGATCCAGCAAATGTTTATTCCTATGAGTCATCCCAGTCACTAACTTGAATAAGGACTTCTTAAATAAACGGAATCACTTCAGAAAGACCATCAGTTTTTAAACCATCTCTGGAAAAATATAGCACTAATATTAGTCAGGAAGAAATATCAGATCAAAAGAGTGATGTATGCTTGTGCACACACAGTCAGAAATCCTGCGTTCAAAATGTGATGTTTGAAGGTAACTTTCTCACAAACACACACATTCAGAACTGTACACAAGATCTTAGTGTTTTGGAAACAGTCTTAGGCACCTTCCAATAAAATCAGATCACTTCTACTGAAATTGTTCCAACAACGTCAACTATCCCATGTTACAGATTGAAAACTGACAGCTACATCATAATATACAATTATGTATTTTTACCTTTCACTTTTAATAAAGTGAAAGACACCAGAATTTCTCTGTAACTCCCAAAGCCTTTATTACACTTTTGCCAGTACAATATCCTTTTAAGTTTGCTCACAACATTATCTATAAAGGTAGCCTAAAAAGAAAGGAGGAAGAGATCTTGCCCCCTGCGTGTGACTTAACTGAGCTTAACTTTTTCAGGCACGGACAAGCAAAGCCTAAAACCACTTTTTCACAATATCCAAAACCACTACACCATGGAGCAACAACAACAAAAAAAAAAACACTAGTTACAAATTATACCGAACATGTTAAACACATGCTCACACATCTCCACACATCACAATACGCTACCATTTCTCAGCTGGAAACTCATGGCAGGTCTAGTTCATAATTAAGTTTCTGTTGTTCTTTTTTAGCTGTTTAATTAAAACTCCTTTAAGCAGAGGCTGTCTTTACCAAGACTCCTGTCAAATCAAAATTTTTCCTCTGCTTCACTGCTTGCGTACATCCCACTCAGCACTAAAAAACTGTAGAGAATGAAATCTGAATCTCAAAAGCTGTTGTTACACTCTCCTGGGTGCAAAGGCTAATAATATTTACTGCACCAAAGCAGCGTATGTAAAATTGATGCTCAAAATACACCTAGCATGTTTAGCGATAAAGTACTTTCTTAAGGTATTCCTAAACTACTGAGAATAAAAATTGTAATAAACCCTTTGCGTTCAAAATTCCTGCTCGGTCAGCTGATACAAACCTGCAACAGATAAAATGCAGAATTATCCCTAATGATACACAAAATGCCTTATGATCTCATTAAAAATAAGCCCAGCATGAAAACGTATTTTACCGTGAAGGTGAAAAATAAATACACCTCAAAAAAGTTTATCTTTTATGAAAATAATTTCCAAGAGCTAATTTTAAAAACTTGCGAGTTCAAGATGTGACCCAAATACAAAAACTTCAATTTTGTTTGAAGAACAGTCACTGTTTTAACTCCTGTATTTCTATTCCCAAGCAAAGTATGCATAAATGTGTATACATACATATATACACACACACACATATACAAACAAACATGCAAGTTTACCTCCTGCCCCCAGAAGTAATTTTTCTATACAGGTCTGTGTCATTTTTGATCGCACCATCTTACCATGAGTACAATCTAATATCCCTGCAATGGTATTCCCCAACTATTTATAGAGGCAGAATACATCATACATTACAGACACGCATTCCCAATCTCGGGTTATAAAATGAATCCTACATAATTTTAAATTAAGTCCTAATGTAATTACAATCATTTTTGTTTTCATATTCAATTGCAGGTAGCACTTAGTTATTTACATGAATTTTCCTGCAAGAGGCATTCCCACAGAGATTTCCATATTAGATGTGCTGCATAATAACTGAACATTGAGCTAGAGAAAACAGTATTTTATCTACACAGCTCCAAACTTCGCTATTATCTAGCTTAGATAACAACTGTAAACCCACTAACTGGCAATATTGCATTTCTAAACTTTATCAGTGCTCAGGAGAAAGCAAATATGCACCTATTAGACAGGAATACAGCTGTATAGGTTCTTTTTTTCCCTGAGGCTCTGCCATTTCAGCTTACATTTCTTATATATACCGTTTCACATCAGAAAACGCCAGTACAACATGATGGTTCTTGGCCTTTCTTTCCTAGATGTTGTTCAGCAGTGTACAGCTCAAAAAAAAATACTGGGAGCCATTTACATTCAGAAAGCGTAGAGCAGAACTGCTCCCTAACTTTCCAGCACTTCTGGAGGTCACTTTTCATTTCTTCCTATGAAAGGCAGGCACTTGTTTCTAATAAGCTAACAACTCTCCTGAGAAACATGGGTGGCTGGTATTTCATTGTTTCATAAATATTTTTATACTGTAACACCATTCAACTTAAAACAGATTTCAAGACGAGAAAAATCATGACTGGGATTACGTTCAACCGAGGTAGGAGCGCAAACTTTTTCACTTGGTAAAAATACAGAAATTCTCCCCCTCCCCCCGCTGTATTTCCCCCTTGTCGGTTTTGTTTGGTTGTTTGGAAGGGGCCACTTTGTTTTAATTTTGTTACAAAAGCCGTACTGTATAACTTTTTTCCCTCCCCCTTGGAAGTGTACTTCCTTTGAAAACGCTCCTTCTGTGAACAAAGGCTGCCACCGGCCCTCCGCATCACCACTGGGGACATCTGCAGAATAGATCTCTTTAAAACGTTACGGGGAGATAATTTTAAAAAAAAATATATAAAAAAGAAAGAAAGAAGGAAGAAAAAAAACAACAACGAAACCCTATGGTTCCTACCGAAAGGAAGTGTTCCAGGGACAATCTCCTCGGTGTTGTTGTAACCGCGACTTTGTCTTTTTGGGATACAATGTTTCTGCTGACTCCCGAAAATTTTCCACTTGAATTTGCAATTAACCAGCAGCGGCGGCGGCGGCAGCTCTGGAGAAGGAGAAGCAGCAGCGAAAAAGGACATTCGTTCTTTCATCTTCCAGAGGAAAAATAAAGAAGGGGGGCAAGGAGAGGAAAACCGGGGGCAGCGGAGCGGCGAGGCAGGCCGGACCG
>VXBW01004351.1:440595-516141 GCA_013400375.1 Thinocorus orbignyianus
GGGGGCAGCGGGGCAGAGCGCCGGGACCGGCTGGGCCCGAGTGGGGGACGTCTCGGGGGTCTCGTCAGTGCTGTCTGTAGCACCTTGCCAAGGGCTTGCAGCGGGGTCGGCAATAGGGGTCACAGGGCTTCACCAGGGAGCTGCAAGTATAGGGTGATAACTGAGGTCTGCAACAGGGGTGGGCAATGGGGTCTGTAACAGGGTTTGCAAGGCTTTGCCAGGGAGCTACAAGTATGGGGTGGCAATTGGGGTCAGTAATGGGGTCTGCAATAGGCCACAGAGCATGTTTGGGTCCTGGTGGGTGGGGAGGCTCCTCTGAGAAGCCCAGCTCACCACACATCTCCAGCCCTTGGGTGCGCCACAGAGCCCTGTGCAAAGAACCCCCCACCAGCCCCTAGGAAAGAAGGTCTGTGTCCAAGTGGCCACCCACAGCAGCACCCCAGGGCCCAACAGAATCCCAAAGCAAGGGCTGAGCAGGAAGGCCTTGTATATGTCACATCCCCAATCAGCATGGACGTATGGGGCTGCAGGCTTCACCCTGAATCCGGGTTACAACCTCTCCAACAAACCTGGCACCAGCTTCAGGTTTCACAATGTGAGTTGTGTGCTGCTCCAGTCATGACACAAGGGTATCTTTACCCTTCTTGTACTGCCACAACCCATCCTCCAGAAATGCTCCCTAAGAATTATCATAAGGCACATCTCCTCTAGTTAACAATCCGCTACCTTATGGAAATAATCACAGGGTAGGCACAGCTGTTGTGCTTGGGAAAATTTGTATTTGCATAAGCAGAATGGATAACTGGACACCTCAGTGCCTGTTTGTGAAATAAATTGCCAATTTTGATGTGCAAACATACTTTTCTACCTACCTTTGAAAGTTTGCCCAGCAGGACTACCACTTTTGGAGATGTCAGGAAAATCACATTACAGCCCCAGAAGAACTACATGTTGATGGCATCAGATAGCATTAACATACCCACATTGCATACAACTCCATGAAATCATAGTGGAAATCACAATAAATGCCCTGTGTATAACTTGTGTATAACATTAAGAAAAGATGCCGTGCACATCTCTCTGTGAATACCAGAAACATGCTCGCCCTGGTGCTACCGGTCTTGTAAAACAGCCGTGCTGGCAACAGCCACCATTGTAGCTTGTGACTGTCTCAGGAGCCTCTTGAAAAAGAGTCACTTAAAGCCCAGGTTGCAGTTCACGCAGAGCCTGTGCCTGCTTTTTACCTTTGTGGACCAGGCACAGAGTGTGTATCATTTGGCAGTGCAAGCAGAAGGTGCAATCGCACAAGTGATACTGACTGAAATCTACCAAAACCCAACCCTATGGAAATGGCATGCCACAAGGAACAATATCGAATGGAGCCAAAGTTTAAGCAGTTGTTGCTGAAAGGATTGGGAGAACACAAAAATGAACATATTTTAGGATATTTTTTCCCCACACCATTCCACACTGGCTGAAAAGTTTCTTCACCAAAGTAGACTACAAGGAACCCCCGTCACACACAGAATTTCTTTTCCCCTTCTCCTTTCCAAATTGCTGTAGTAATATGTTCTAGTAAGTGTCGAAGTGCCTGCACAGTAAAATTCAGTCACTTTGCAGATGTCTAGATGAAAGCCACAGTCTCTTGAGCGTATCCGAAGTTTACGAACTCTTTTACAAAACTAGGACAGAAAACTAGGAAAAAACATTGCCCCCTAGCCCCTATACCATTGCTTTTTTAATCACTAGACCTACAGTCACTCCACTATGTTCACTGCATGTACTGATACGTACATTTAAATGAACGGGATTTATTTTTTTTCCCCAGAAAGTTTGCAGGCAAAGTACCAAGAACACCAGCTCTAACTTCTATGTCTGTGCAAGGCCAAAAAGGTGTCATAACTTTGTACACATGGAGCAAATAGCAAATTTTTGGAAAATGGATAAGCAGTCTGAAAAAGCCTTACCTATAGCAGCTCTCACAAATTAAAAACTTGCAGCATTATGCTCTCCTAGTAGAAAAGGAAAAAAAGGGGGGTTATTTCTATACCCATAGTTGTGAATGAACATGAATTAAATTTAAACCAGGTTGTCGCTCTTTGCTTGTATCTGCAGACAGACAGTTCAGTCACTCTTTTACCATTCAGAATTCTTTCAAGCAGAGTAATTAAATTTACTTGATGTCTGTGCATTTTTCTGTTAACTGTGGGCAGCAAGGAAAGCTCCCAAAAATCTGGTTATTTCTCAGGTTCTGAAACTTTTGTTCATTAGTGTTCCTCACAGGCAATGGGACCTCAAAAACAAACACTGGTGAAGGATTGGAGGTCTTCCACTAGCACAATGGGAATCCACATCCACAATCCACAGTTTCCAACTCAGGGCTGAAAATATCTTGCTCATAGGCAACTGTATGAATTAACCAAAAATGAGATCAAGATGAACAGTGAACTAGTATGGTGACTAAATCACGGACTTGCTGAGCATAGGTCTGTGGGCCAGAGAGCTGCAGGTAAAACCTCTGAACACTGAGGTAGGAAAACTCTGACAACTATTGCTCTTTGTGGCCTGTAGGTTGTCGTGCCATATCATATTGGCAGTCGTTTCATGAATACATACCTGGAATCCCAATGATTTTCTCACAGAAAAAATAAATGTGTACTGGGGGAGAGAGGTCTGGGTATTTTGACAGAAAGTGAGGACGTGGAAAGGTGACATCGGTATCTTTCAGCTTTTTAGTCCAGCCACTGTCTTCATGCAAGGGTAAGTTTCTTTGGAGGTCCTGTAGATGAAGAAGGAAGGTACATTGGAGCCACCTTCATACACAGAGAACTTGTTCTGATAAACTGCCTGCCCTGTGTTTATTGATGAATGGCTTCTTCAGGCACACAGGTGTGCTGAGAATTGCAAAAGCTGAAGGAAACAAAGGGACATTGGGACAAGCCCAGACAGGGACATTTCCTGGGGACAGATGCTTATCTCAGCTAGAAAGGAGACATACAAGTTGGGAATATGAGAAAATATATTAAGAAAAAGAATGAGATTCAAGAGACAGACACCAATAAAAAGACTTCAGGGAGAGAGGCTAGGGAAAGAGACACAGAAAAGAGGAGAGAAGGGACAGCAAGGGAAATATTTGTGACTGTAGAATGAAGGCAGGAAGAATGAAAATAAAGTTAAAAGGGGGGGATAAAATTGGAGAAAGGAAAACATGCAGAAGAAAAGGAATTGATGGGACAGAATGAACAGCTGAAGAGAAGCCAGCTGGGAGAACAGGGGAGACTGCAGTTTGTGAGAAGAAAACCAGGAAGTAGTAGGAACAGGAGATGGCAGTGAGGAAAGGGAATTTGCTTAACAATGAAAGGAGTAAGGTACGGAAGGATAGAAAGAACAAGTGAAAGATTGCACTATTAGAGAACAAAGGTCTGTGGTACTATCAAGGCTTGCATTTGTCAGCAAACTATTATTTTCAGTGCAAGTCCCTTTGAGACTTGGGCAGAGGCAAATGTGAGCATACTTAAAGATAAGATGGAGGGTGGATTGTGGTTTATATATAGGAACCACTTTTGTCATCATTAATGATACCATTGGTAATAGGGGACATTAGGGAGCCTAACAGAAGAGTGGTAGTTACCTTCCCCTTTGCTGTTAGCTATGCCAGGTTACAGAGCACATAATTTACATGTTTCATCCCAGCCACCCAAAGGTGATGCTTTTAAGTCTCCAAGAGATGAATCGGCAGCCAAAGATACTGGGTTAACAGAATTTCTATCTTACTCTAGGAATAAGTAAACTCTCATCTGTCTAGAGAGTATTGGCAGATGAAAACAAGATGGACTTTGCAATTTCTAGATCCAGAGCCCATTTTGGACTCGGAATGAACCTCAAAGCTCGGTCGCAAGCACTCAAAGAATTTTAAAACATTGTCTTTGAATTGCCATTCAGATTAGGAAAACCACTAATCTCAGGAAATGCTTAAAAGCAGTATGTAGATTAGGGTTAATCTATAGTGTGGAAAGAATTAAACACCCAAACCAATGTGTTGTTGAACATGCCAATAAAAGTACCATGGGGAAGCTGTAATGTAATGGAACAGAGCTCGCCATATTATAAATCTAGCTGCTGAGCTTTGTAAAGCAGCAGACAGTGTAAGGAATGAAAACAAATAACAGTTTAATAATGAATTACAATAATAGAGTCAAGAGGAAGCCAGGACATGAACCACAGCCTCAGAGCCCAACTGAGTTAAAATAGAGACTGGAAATATATAATTTCAGACAATTCTGGTTGCTTATTTCTAAAGGTGAACTGAGAGCTTTTTAAAATTACACGACCAGAGTCCAGGGCTGTGTGTTTCTCCCATTGATGAAATCACTAACGTCAAAATGGTGTGGCACTTGTCCTGCTTTAGAGCAAACAATGTAAGCACAGCAGCCTATTCCTTCCACCGATAGCAATAATTCGTAGCACCAGTGATTGAAACAAATTACTGTAAAAACCACTTGGGTGGTTGGGCTTTTAAAAAATACTTTGCACTACAGATTTTGTTGTGTTACCATCATTTTCTGCTGGGGGGAAAAAGGAGGAAAAAAAAAATAATTCCTACTGAAGTTCCCAAAGAATCTCTTTTCTTTGATTCATCAGAATTTCAGCTTTCTGAGCACTTCTCAGCCTGCTTAATATGCAAATGGAATATTTTCTTCCCTCCCTTCACTTTGGCCCGGATTTCTAACAGTATTTAGATGCTTGAAGTTAGGTGTAGGTATTTTTAATCGTCTTCAGTACATAAGTGTCTAATTCCTTTGATTTCAATGTTTTTCAGCAATAAAAATAACAACAACAATGATAATAAAAGACACCTTATTGTTTATCTTAACCACATAAGTACTCTTAGAGACTTCTTCTGGATCATGCTCAAAATCTATATCCAAGGAGTATTTCAAAGCACTTAAAAGCACTGTCTGCTGTGAGATTTGTTGTATGTGATCATTCACAAGCATTCACAAGTCTGTCGCCAAAGACTCCACAGGTAACTTCTATAGGTAGAGGCAGGGGCCAGAGACCACCTTCTTTCCAAAACACATTACTTCTAAGTAGGCCTTTTCCAGTCTCCGAGAAGGACACACAAACACCATTCCTGGTGTCAATTTGTTCCAGCACACCCTTGTGGCCACTAGGCCTGCTCTCCACCATCTACCTCAACCTCGGAGGCTGGTATGTCCTTTCACGACCAGGCCTTGCCTTTGCCCCCTGTAATGCTGCTGCCTCCAAAGCAGCCCATGGCCACCTTGCCACCACCACAAAGGAAATGGGTCCCACAGACCTGACTCCCTGCTAGGCCTGGCCTGGGCATCTGTCCTCACCATTTGTATGGAAAGAAGTATGTCGCGGGATGGTCAAGTCACTAACCAACCTGACAGCCAAATTTCAAAGAGCAGCAACAAACATGGGAGTTGTTATACCATCATAGCACAAGAAATGGAGGACAGTCCACTAGGGAAAGTTTCAGGCAGCTCCACCAGAGATAGTGACTCCTTCTGCAGTAAGACAAATTCCACTTTCACAATCAATTTTGCGAAGACTGTAAATTAGTGCAGCATTTGGACCTATCTGTCTACCAACAACTTTGGGTGTAAGCAAGCACTTGGGTGACATGGAGCCATTGGAGAAAAGCTGAAGCTCTTTGGCCCTAGGTCAAGGGTTAAAAGGCCACTTCCCTGTCACACCAAGGGCAGCATATATCAGCTCCTCTGGCTGCTGCTGGAAAGCCACATGCTAAGGGAGAATTTGCCAGATATTGGGAAAGGCTACCAAAGCCAGTGAACCATGAGTAACAGTGTCTAAAGTGAAAACAAACTGTCCTAGACAAGGGAGAATTGTTTAATGCTCCTATCCATACAGGGTCCAAAGTACCATTGGAAGTTCTGAGAAATACAAAACCTAACTTCATCTGAAGTGGAAGGGATAGCTGGCATATGATCAAGGCAAGTAGGACAGACTGAAGGCCCGACTAGAGTATAGTTACTCTTGTTTTATATCTATTTTTCTGTTTCTCTGTTCATAATGTAAGTAGAATCACATATGGTAAATAGAATTGGGAGAAAACCAAAGTGAAAAAGTCTGAGGTCTGCAGAGATGTTAAGGGTGATGTTGTTAAAAAAGGAAAAAGTCAGAAGAGACACATCTTCCTGTCACCCTCTCTTTTTATGTATAATGAGACCTGCAAAAAGTAACCAAGTTCCTCTTGCCATATTATTTTGTCAGTGCATGTTCTTCTGGTATAATACAGAAAATTCTTCCAGCCACCTGCAAAGCTCAGGGTTTGTTCAGGACAGAACTAGAAAGCTGAGAGAACATAGCCCTATTTCTGAGGCAATTCAAAGTTAGCAGGATCCAGCCTTTCTATTTTTGAAGGAGGGAAGCAGGAGAGTAGAGGTAAAGGAAAGGGACTCTTAGAAGAATATATTGCTGTATCCTGTTAAACTTGGCTATTCGGATGTTCAAATGAGTATAAAAGGAAATCTAAAGAGAGGTAATGCGTTCCCTACTGCACCTAATCCTTGAAGGCCAGGCTTACATGGCTTTTCAGTAGGAAAATTACGAAGAGTAATTTGCAGTTGGTTGGGTAATGAAAGAAGAAAAAAATTACCTAAAGCTGCTGGTAAATCATAACGGTGTATGGGTATGTAGTTAGATGGACTCAGTTCACAGGGAAAAGAACTACAGATTCAAGTTTCTGGAATGGCCATTACAGATTTTGTAGTAGTAAATATCACCATGCAAATCCCGACCTTTCCTCAGCTTTCCCAGGGGGAACCACAAATACTTTTCATCTAGCCGGTATTTAGGAAGACAGTTTTGGAAAGAGGAAAACGAAAAGTCATCTGAAGATGCAGGAGCCACCGAGGCTAGCTGGTGCTCTAGTCTATTAGAATAGGATCCCCACCTTTAATTTTAATACTGCACTGCCTCTTCTCGCACTGATTTTTCTCTCTCATGTTCCAGCAATGACAAACAAGAAATGAACTGACAGTGTTACCTACTTGAAATTAAAACAACTGCTTAATGCTCTTAAAATTCAGAGTTTTGCAGCTTTGCAAGCTCCAGTGGATGGACTGGCTGCTGTGAAACTTAATCCTGATTACAAATGCTCTCTTTGTTCTGGCTTTTCTGCTCATATGCTCATGATGCCTTACATCCCATAGAGAGGCAGTCAGGACAAATTGCCATGGAAATGGAGGACCACCTTGAACAGGTGTCCTGCAGGAAGAGCAATGCCTCCCAAAGGTGGGGGAAGAGCTGTACAGTCTTAATGAACAGGCTTTGGCACAAAGGAGACAGGGATGACAGCAAGTCAAACTAGTTGTTAAATGCTCACAGCTCAGGGCTGTGTGCCACACAACACACAGGGTAAAGTGCTCTGCCCTTGGTGGGTGTCACAGGTAAGTGGGGTACGTAAGGAACTGTGAATCACAGGTCCTGTAAATGGTCATTAAGTAGCTGGGTAGAAGTGTGTCAAACAACGAGGTGATGTAACAGATCAACGCTTATCATAAACACAGAGAATCCTGACCCCATTTCACATATGATTTCATCTTAGGTGACCTCACAAGTGCAGTTACTTTACCACCTGCACAGCCTTGTAAGTTTTATGTGCTTCTTTTACCCTCTAGATCCTGAAGAAATTAGTTAGTTATTTTTCACAATCAGTCCCAGATGGATGATGTCTGTCAGCATTTCCTGATTTACATAACATTTATCATTTTCAAAGCACTTTATAAACACTAAGCAGTTGATCCTCACACCACCCCTGTGCCCTGAGCATTAGCACTTCCTTTTCACCAACTGAAAATTGTTATGGGAGGTCAATGCAATCCTCACAGTAGCAAAGGTAACAGCAGAACTCAGTACCATCCAATTTTTTTAACTGCTCTTTACACTCTAGCACATCAAGGTTTCCTAATGCAAACACATCTACCACACTGCCCTCTGGTAGTTAATTTTTTCTTTCTTATTTACATATAAAAACCCTCTCCCCAGCTCTGTTACTTCTTGCAACTTTTTGGTCTCTGGTATAGTTGAAGAGCCAGGCTCCCAACTTGTCTACAAGTTAACTTCCAAAGTAATCTAAAAACAAATGAGCACAACTTTTGTGCCTTCAGATATTGTATCCCAAATGTCTGTCAGATACAATCAATAGTTTTTAAAAGTAGTGTTTTTAATTTATTCAGTTTATATGAGGTCATGGAGTCATCTGAATTCCTTGTGGGTACAGAACTGAGGTTCACTGAAAATCAGGCCACAGCCGAGCTTTGGTGAATTTTTAAAGCAATTAAATGGCTTGTAAAATAGAGGCATTTCAGAACTGACATTGGTAACTATTGGAAAGAACTGAAACTCTGAACGGCTGCGTTCTTAGCGGCAGTAGAACATTCAGCAATGTTAAACCCCTTCCAAGCACATATGAAAGGATATAGCTTGATTTATTAATAATAATGGCCTTGAATACGTGGTTATGGGCAGGTGAAGGCTTTTGAATCACTCCTAACTGGTAACAGCAAGTAAAGAAGAAACACTGGGTAGTAGTTAGACAAAATTAGAAGCCTGTAACCCCTAGTTTGGGCACTGTTTCTTCATCTAATCTTGTCCATACTAGCAAAGAGTAGCAGTACATGACTGAATTCTACTACTACACCACCACCTGCCAGCTCCTCAGCACAGAAATGCTCTATGAACCCTCTGCTCATTTGAGTCATATCATTTGCACAAAAAAATTACCCAAACAAAAACTCAATGCAAGTAGTTATGCTTATGATACTGTCTTTTCCTTCCTTTTTAAAATGTTTTCCCCATACTGGTACAAGTGACCCCAGCCTGATGCTCTTAAGGATAAATCTGTCCAATGTTCAGTGTTGCAATTCATGCCTTATGGGTTTGCTTGCATCTTAGATGCAATGGACAAAGCATGGGACAAGCCTGAGAATAAGATTCACCACAGGTAAGTTCGAGGTACCTAGAACTAGTTAAAAAGGAAAGCTTTAGGAAAGGAGTTAGAGGTCTGCCCCCTGTCAGCATGAAGACAACTGGTTTGGCATAACAGGCAATGTTCTCTTCCTGCAATTCAGACCCTAGCTGCTTCTGCTGAGAGTGGAGGTCTCCGCTCTTGCTTTTCAGACTGGCAGCTGGGCTCCACACTTTACAGCAATGAGAAAGTAGACAGTGACATTGTCACTCGCTGTCTTTGCCTCCTAGGAAACTAGATAAGCTTTGATCCACTCAGGACTGAAGGAACTTGAGTTTAATGTCCTTCTCTGCCTGAGATAAATTCATTCCTCCAAACCCCATGGAGAAAGCACTGCCTAGCAGGAGGCAGCTCTGTTGCAGAGTAGTAGGTTCTCCTTCAGAGCTATTTATTGCATTTTACTGTACTCCTTGAAGAAGAAAGCAGGGGGTCTGTTCCAGTTTTTCTGGGCGAGCCGTTAGTGGATGTAGTCCTTCAAAGTGGGAACTGAAATGACATATAATTTTTCTTTTCCACGAGACCAGGAGCATGGTTACCAGTATACCTTCTCAAACAGGTAAGTGGGCTTCATCTATTTAGTGGCTTTGACGTAGCCTGGGCAAAATTTACTTGTTGGCTGCATCTGGTCTGGAATTCACCATTGAGGTATCTCTGCAATATAATTCCTGCTTACTGTGTTCCCTTTTGCAATAAAGGGATTAAAGGCTGAAAATGGGCCAGAGGGAACGGGAAATCTGAAGCCGGTTGGAAGGGCCACCTGCTCAGAAGGAACATTCATTGACGTTACATTTTATATCAACAGGCTAGGCAAGCATGCTCCTTCTGACCACACATTATAGCAAAACGATGTGGAAAATAAAATTCTGTGGGATCAAGTTATCTTAGTAACATATCAATATTAAAATCCTACATGTATAAAACATTGTTGATACCTTTTTTATTTTCTGTTCTCTACATCACCGTTTTCTAACTTGTAGGTATCTCACAAATTCAGGCCAGTGGAAAACAGTTAAGTAAAAACTGTTTGAGACGTGGGTTTGTTCTGCTGCCCAGGTTTGAAGGGGGTGAGATATTTATCCTACATTTCATTCCAGCATTGGGTCAGACACACAAGCCAGTTAGTAGCTTAGCAAGGCAATGTATATCAGCTGAACTATGGCTGCTCAGTTACATCAGAACTCTTCATGGCATATATATGAATCCTACATACAGAAAATGAGGTAGGTATCCAGACTTCAGGGCTGGGAAGGGACTTTTACTCCTGCCTACATAGTTTTTAATCTCCAAAGCCACAGAAGGAGCTATTACAGTGTAGCAAAGGAATGACGGGGTGACACCGCTGTCCTTCTATGGCACCACTATTAAGAACCGGTGGCTTATGCTATTGGTGAGGAGGAGAGCTAAACTATTAAAAACCTAATTTATGTCTCTTTCTTCACTGTGTGACTCAAACCAGTTTTGCAATCCGTTACAGGTTAACTAGCCAGGGTTAGGCAGGGTGGGGCCTGTAGCAGATTGAAAAACTGGTTTATTCAATTCACAGAGCGAGAAAACGTCCTTAAAAATAGGCATCCTAGAAGAAGACCAGATACCTTCCTGTCAATTATGGCACATCATGCAAGAAAACAGGTTGTCAGGCCCTCCGGCTTTTGCTGGGGCGCTGAGCAAGAGACACTGTGCGCAATCATGTGCGACCAGAGGCCACCCGGTGTCGTGCTGCCGCTGAGGAGCGCACTTTTCTTTCAGCTTGAGGCTACACTGAAAGGCACACCCTCACCTGCAGCCTCTCTCCTCTCCTCCCTAACTCTGTGTGCCAAATGCAGCTGGTTAATAGATCACAGAACAGACCGACCAGCTGCTTCCAGCATACGGGGGTCATGGAGGAGGGGAAGCTGCAGGGCTGCTCTGCAAATGTGTTAGATGCAAGCCTGGAACTGTCTGGAGATCAACAGGTGATTTCAAGTAGGGAAAGAAATGGAAAAGTGCTGTGCTGTTTTCAGCAAGAGAGAGAGGGAATGCAATCTGTCATTTCCTGCAGGGTTTTGCTCTTTTTGAGAGGGTAGGCAGAAATGCAGATGATGAGCTGCAGACTTACCTTGTAGGGTATCTTGTACGGCTTCATCTGTGCATGGGATGTACTATGCAAGGGGGTGACATAGGTGTATCTGAGGGCTCTCTTTAAACTGAGGAAGATAGAATACACAAAGCATGGGAAAAAATACTTAATTACATCAAAAGTCAAATGCATTTGTGTTAAAATACATGACAGATGGTTCCAGAATTTTGCACCCTCTCTTGTTATCAATGCAGTTCTTTTTATTGCTTCCAGACAATTCAAATTTTGGCACTGCACAACACTATCATAGAAGAGATCAAATATATGATCTACTTTTCTTTAAGTAGCTGATACCATCATTGTCCTAGGGAGTTTTCCTAATCTACAGCCATAGGAAGATCGTCAGAAACGGAGCACTTTGTTTTCACTTACGTTAGTGAGCCCTTCATGTTGTTCCAGCAATGTAAAAAGGTCCTAAAGTTTAAGTTAGACCTAATATAAAACTCAGTTTAGCTGTCCTTTACGTTGTCATGGCAGTGCAAATTTGTCCCTACTGTACACATAACACAGCCGTGTTCTGAATCCCTGTTACATTATGTTGCATTAGAGTGGTGAGACACCAGCATGGGCCAACTGGGGAGTCAGAGGAGTTTCCTTCATGGGAAGTTTTTGAAAAGGTAGAATGTGCATGTGCCAGGGTGATCTGGGAGTATTTGAGCCTGCCCCAGTGCAGGGCTAGGCTCAGTGATTTTTTTTTAAAAATCCCTCACAGTTCTGCAGTTCTAAACATTTACATTTTCTAAAGAGACAATTTCTTTGTGTGTCAGTCAGTGTGATCTGCTCTTATCCCCAGAACATTACTCCCTATTTTTACAAAGGCTGTCGGTTTACCCACCATAATAGTGAATATCAAAAACTACATTCCTGAAGTTGACCCATTTCCTAACAACATACCAAAGAAAAGCAAACAGAAAGGTTATCACACACAACTTAGTTAAGAATTCTTCTTTTGTATTTGCTACAGTGTAAACACATATTCCCTTCTTGCACTTCCATACTGTCCAGCCCAGCTGAGTTGTGAACTATGATTCTAAGGACATCCAACTTCTGTGCTTTTTAAAAATGTAATCAAAACTTCCTCCTTTCATCTATAAGTTCCCCATAACTCCTTCAAGTCCTGCTCTGTCTAGAGGGAAGATGTCAATATAAAAATGAGGCTGTTACATTTGTTCCTGAGCACAGTAGCCCCTATTTGTTCAACGCCCCTGTTTGTTTCACAGCAACAACTGCTGGGAAGGGACCCTCCCGAGTTTCTCTGGGAAACTCCAGATTTGACAGCTGTAACATCTAGAAACAAAATCAATGTTCATGTCAAGTGTTAGTTCCTGTTCCTTCTCCATCAAAGTGGATGGTTTTAAACAAAAGCTGTTCAGATTTCCCCATGCTGCCCCACAGAAGAGGCAAGGGAACACCCCTCACTGCAACTGACAGTGCAGCAGAGAGAGCCAGGTAAGCAACATGGCTTGGGTAACGAGAGTCACTTCACTGTCATCCCACAAATCTGCTTTGCAAGGTAACTAGCTCATGTGGTGGTTTGGGTTGCCGCAGCTGGGCTACCCATGGTACTCAAGCTCTGTCACCCCCTGCAATGTCAGGTACCTCTGCAGTGCCACTGTGACTCTGCTCCCAAGTTTCAATGATGAAAAAGCAACTTCGGTTTGCACATGCATTAGTGTCAGCCTTTTGTAGTGGGACATTTGTGCTGCAGACGACTGTCCCAAAGGAGTTGGACTAGAGTTAGCATTTCCCTTCCCTGGAGTCAACGAAGCAGCTCTTGGTTAGAGCTGCGGTCTGGGTGACTGGAGTAATGAGGCTCTGCAGTCCATAATTTCGCGCTGTGCATTTCCTCCCTAAGGAGTCTCAGGGCTGGTTTATTGAAATCACGCACAAATAGGTCTTAGTGCATTTCCTAGCAGCTGATACCAGAAAAAAATCAAACTAATTGTGAAATATGCCGGTGGAACCTGCAGAAAATTGGGCTTTATTCCTGACTTGATCACCAGTCACAAACTATCACAAACAAATCTTGTAACCCCTTTGTGTTTCAATTCCCCTCACCTGTAGAAAAGGGATGCTTATCACCTCTACGCTACTGCCATGTCCCAGCATGGGCTGAGCACATTCTGGGAGCAAGGCTGGCCAAGCCTGTCCTTCTGCTGACCTGCAACACCTGTTCTCTGGATAACTGGAGAGCTTCAGCTCCAATGGCAGCCAATACAAGACCTTCCCCAGCACTTTATTCACTAAACAAACATATCTTTTGGTTGTTGTTATGACTGCATTAATTGACAGAAATACCATAAAACTTGGTATTGTAAAAAATAATAAAAACATTTAGTGTTACAAAAAAGTTACTTTGATACTAAGCAAGCACTAAGCTGGCATGACTAAGAGCGTAGCATCACGCACAGCAAAACTATCAATGCTCCCTCAGCTCACGGAGAGGCTTAGGTCACTCTGGCCCCTACACTCCCTCACCACACACCTTCCAGGAGAACTCCTCAGCAGACACTTCCACTCTCTACTGAAGCTACATTAGTAACTTGAAAAGCAGCTCTGGGCTGTGCTGCTCAACTCCAGTTCAGAAACTGCACTTGATGAGGCAAAAGACACTTCACTCCTTGCCATGACTTCATGCTCTGGACCACAAGAAAACCTAGTGGTGACATGGTTGGCCCCACCATCTATCCATGTAATGGCCATATCTGGTAAGTTAGTGTAAGTCATTTTGTAAGCTGAGATCCTCATTTTCAAAAGGCTGCTCTGCAGGCCAGTCATTAGATTTGATCTGCAGTTATTTCTTATGTTGGGATGATGTGAAACATTATGAGAGTCAGCATTTTTCCAGGGCAATAAAATTTGTGTTTCAGAAACTTTTGAATAAACATTTAAGAAAAAATATAAATATGTTAGGTAAAGTTTAGTTTAGTTTAATTTTTGTAACTCCTCTGTATTGGCTGCATAACATATTTTTTTAGAGTAGAAATATATAGCCATCTGTTCAGCTCGTAACATGTGTTAATAGGTATCTCAAATTTCAGTTCAAGAAATAACCATCTTAATAAATAACGTAACAGCAGGAAACTTGGGTTAACTAATGGAGACCTAGCTGTAGTAGTACTACATCTGTTTAAGTTAGTCATTACAGAAATATTCAGGTTCAAAGTACTTGGCTTAAATGGGACCTTTAACTAAAAAGCATTAGAGGACTGCGTTTCCTGGAAGTTTGGGAATGAAACTAAGAAAAAGATCTACTCAAAAGATTTCCATCTCTATGTTGACACTTGGATGCATTTTACAGAGATGAGAGGTCTTTGCTAAAAAAATACTCACCCAAGCTCCATAACTTTCTCCTTTGGGCTTGGTGTGCCAGAGCAGACCCTTCAGATAACTTCAGATCTGCCTGGATTTGAAGTTCAGACCACTACCTCTAGAGAAAGAAAACAGCCCATGTAAAATGCCTGAGTTAAGACCACCATTAAAGTAATCTCAAATTGTGCAGCCCCTGTAGAACAACATCCTACTTAGGTGGTCTCAGTGCAGATAATGGTCAACTGTGAATTTAATTTGTAAGGTGAGTTAGTACTGGATGACAGTAGCCTATACTTGTGTGGGTGTGCATAAAGTAAGATAAATTACAAAACAAGGGAAAGGTATGAACTTTCTTTTTTTCCCCTCTCTCTCTCTTTCTTTTTTTCTTCTATCTATTTTCTGCTCCAAAAGGCTATTCTTACTGCGCAGTAATAGGTGATATAAATGTCTGTAAGTCTAGGTCTTTGGTTGCCAAGATGAAGAAAATGTCACTCTCAAGCAGATGGTACTGCTGATGCAGAAGGTCATGGGCTCGGAAATTCATTTAAACAACCCAAAATAAAAGCAAGGGAATGGTAAGAATAGTCTATTATTATCTTTGAATATTGAAAAGAAGGTTGAGGAAGCATAGCAAAAAGGGAATGCCAGTTTATCCTTGCATTAGCTATAGAAAATACATTTGATTTCCTTAACAAGAACTGGAGGGAAACATAAGCCACTCAAAGAAATCGTGGTCAGATCCTTGGACCTCTACAGATGAGGATCTCATCTGAGCATGGGGGAACCACAGACAACACAGTGCTGCCATAATTAATAGTCCTTATGCCATTTTCTACTGCAGGCATGCATTCCACTCCCCCACCAACCAACTGAATGCTGGAGGGGCCTAAACACCCTGGTTGATGCAGTTCCCAGTTCAGCTGTTAATTTTAGGACTGAGAAGCACAGAGAGAAGTTTACATCTTCCTCTCCCATCTCCAGTCATCTTCCAACTACAGCTCAGCAGGCTGGTGAATTCCAGTCCTTTGTGGCTAGCATGGGGCAGATGTCATTCTGGAGAAGTTACAAGAATATGACTTTATGATTTCATAAAGTACCTTCACAGGAACTAATTAGGGGGTAACTTATTAACGGAGAAACCACCAAGTTATGAATGAAATGTCAGTTGCTGTGCCAAGTAACTTGCATCAGCAATTACAGTTATAAACATTCTGGGTAAAAGCACACTTAATAGGACCCTTTCACAGGCTGTGCAGTCTCTGTTGCAGGAACAATTTAGTGATTCCTTTGTTTGTCCCAGTTACAGAAGGGCCTGGAAGATCTGTGATCGCTATTCAATTTCTGTGACATTAATTTGCACCCATCTTTGCTATTCATTGACCACTCCCCTCCCCCAACATTTTGTTAGCTCTTATGGCTGTGGAGAAAATGCAATTCGAAAATATTTGGAAACGGCAAGGTCTTCCTGAATCTGTGGAGAACCTAATAAGATGCTTGTGAATATGAACTGCCCTGTTCATATTAATCAGTAGCTTCATTGGTCTTGCAGCCATAGAACTGGTAATTTTTCAATAGTACACTAAAATTAATTGAATTTTTCATATGGGTTTTGCCACAGACACATGACATTTCTAGAGGCTTCTAGACAATCCTAGACATCTCTAGAAACACTTTGTTGCTATACTCTGATGGAATCTCTCAGCAGCTGTTTCTATGGATCACAGCACTCTTCCTAAAAGCAGAAAATCTGTGGGATTATGGTACATCGCTCCTGCACTCTCCATTCAGTTATGCAGCTGTGTAACTCACCTCCGGCTCACACTGAAGTTACACCTGGAACTCACACCAAAGTTACATTCCCCAGGACACACACCATGCCTCTGTATCTTTCAGCTGGCTTATAAATTGGTATTATCATGTGACAAATTGCCAAACCACTTCTCTATAGGAGGCAAAATCAATCAGTATGTTGCATTTTTTCATGCACTCCTTACTACTAGGACAATTTGCAAACATCTGAGCAGCTTTAAACAGTTGCACATTAGAGCATCCAAATCTGACAAGTCTTCAGAATTGCACAGACGCAAACACAGAAATACTTTCTGCACAAATAGCCTTTTATAGCTCAGCAGCAAACACACAACTTTTGCAAAGAGAAAGAGACGTGGCATTTGACTGAAAAGTATAGCTTTCTATCTTAAATTTAAAATGGAGTAAAAAAAACATTATTATCTTCTATTATTGACTTTCTCTCCCACACTGCATTTTGTATCTGTCCTTTGTTAAGAATCACATCACAAAACCAAACATTCCCCTTAAAGTTTCCTAAGTAAGAAACTTGTGGTTAGTACAGTATTTCCTATGTGTTAGTATTCAAAGACTTCCAGAATATGATTAAAATATTATGAGCTGCTTTTATGAGAGCTGAAGTCATATAAGGAGATTTATATAGGCCATTGCGACCTTCCTATCAACTGTAACTTTGCTTAAGGCTACTGTTTATGCTTTCAGAAAATACTGGAGATATCTAAGGTCTAAGGCATCAGAAAAAAAGGAAAGGGAGATGAGCATCTGTCATGGTACATAGAAAATGAATCCTTCTGGCAACTTCTGCCCAGCCTTAGACTAATATGGATTTACAATTAACATCATCCATGAATCAAGCAGCATTGTAATTGTTTTTGCAGCTATTCCAAAACTTTCTTCTGCACAGACATAACCTAATTCTAACTTAGTGAGACAGAACAGCTTGACACATTTGTTATCTAAAGACCACTTCAGCCAAAGAACATAATGAAAAAGCATGGGAACTTGACTCAGGAGCAAAGGCTCTTCTTTAATACTTGTTCCAAAAATAAAAAAAGCCTCCCCCTGCTACATCTCTCATTATTTCTTATTCTTGAAGCTCTAATTTTGCCCCAAGGACGGCTTCAAAAATACACTCTCTTTGATAGGATTGCTTAATACTGCTCAGTCAAGTGGGATTAGAGCCTTCTGAGGAAAAGAACATATTTCTTATTCATTTTCTTGACTAATTAGTAAAAATGACTCTGGGAAACCTTAGTCGTAGATGTATCACTCACCTCTTCTTCACAGTAGGGATTAATAACCAGCGCACGCTATTGCTCGATGCCTGAGTGCAGCTGGCAGGCAGTTCTGCAGCACCAGGCCTGGAGCCTTGTGGAGTAAGGCCCCGTGGCAGCAGCCTTCATGCAGCAACTCTGGAATCACACATGCCAGGAGCAAACCTGTTATTCCCTCTCACAAGTTCACTCTTTTCAACTTCATCTCCATGGAGGACTAACCAAGTGTAACCCTGCTCTGGAGTCATTCCTCCAACTAGTCTTTAAGGAGAATTGAGTGAATGCTCTGCCTATGCACCAATTGAGGTTAGGGAATATAGCTGTGCCTCAACTTCTGTGAGTAAAGTGACAGGAAGATGAGCTAGAGAAGACTGGACATGATGATGGAATCAGTTTCATGCCCTTCTTTTCCCATGCTACAGCCAGACAAAGCGAATCCTCGCTGAGAATTAATTGGTTAAATATTCCTCTATTTCTTTCCTTAAACTCAATTAATTTGCAGGAACACACATAGTAAATAAACAGAATGTGCCTGAATCATGAAAACATCAAAAGCTTACTTCCATAGTTTGTTCAGCTATGAAGTTTAAGCAGAAAACAAGGACTACCGCTATGTGTGGTACTGTGTTTTTACTGTGTATTACACCATCAATACACTAAGGTATTGACACTTGAAAGCATTTCCATTAAGGCTCAGACAAGACAAAATCAAACCCAGAGATCTGAATCTACACCCTCACTAAATCAAAACCAGGCTTGTTGTTGACATGTACACAAAATGATGACTCAGACCTTAAAAATCCATTATGTTGACTTACATTCATTTTTTTTTTTTTTAGTACACAAGGCTGTATTCAGAATTCTTTACACCAATCCAAGAATATGGCCTGGCCACTGCATTTCCTACAGTTGATTGTCTTGAGTGTTTTTGTAGTCCGGTACATAAAACTGTCAGGGTGTGATGCAGAAAAACAGGCTTCATGAAAGAGCACGAGACTCAACTGAAATGAACTTACCAGCTGTCCTGGTTTCCAGTAGGGACGGGGTTAATTCTCCCCTGGCTCTGTCAGGGCACAGCTATTCCATCCCATGTGCACCAGGCCCAGGGGAGCAGGGAGCTGGCCGGGTAGGGGAGGGAGAGGCGGTGTCAGGATATATATATCGGAGCGGCCGGGCGGGGGGTGGGCGCGATGTTGGGACGGTGCAGGCTGCAGTCGGTATCGTACTCGTGTTTGTATCCCTCCCCATCTGTGTTATTGTTTCCCTGTAATACTTGTTCTGTTAAACAGTTTTTCTTTTGTTTCAACCCACAAGTCTGCCTTTTCCTTCCAATCCTCTCCCACCACCGTGGGAAGGCAGAGCGAGCGGGCTGCCACGTGGCTCTTTGGTGTCGCCGAGGCCAAACCACGACACCAGCAAAGAGAGAAAAGGGGGTTTTCTTGTTCCTCGGCACCACTGCCCACCAGCTGGGCTCAGCTGGAATGGCTGAACTACACACAGACACCTCAGCTATTCTGTTGAGCCATGAGGCCACAAAAGGTCTCCTGGCTTCCTTGAAAAGATGTAGCTCTAAAAGCTCTTCTCTCTGGCTGCTGGGCTAACTGGATGTCAGAGCAATGCTCAGAGTTAAGAACAGAAGAATGATCCTGCAAGAGGTGTTTTTGCTGAGGGAGAAAATTATTCTAGAACAAAACCCCCCATGCTTTGGCATCTTCCACTCTGCAGTCACTGAAGAAAGAAGGATTTCTTCCCTTGCCTAAGCATCCAGGCATTAGTAATACACTTTTTTTTGTTTGTTTGTTTAGTTGTTTTTTGTTGGGTTTTTTTTTTGTGTGTGTGTAGAAACACATGCTCCAGTCTAGGTAATCCCCAGGTAACGTGGTGGGAATTGTCATTTCCTCATGCCCAACCAGCATCTTACACTTTTCACAAGTCACTAGATGCAATAAAATAAAATAAAACAAGAACAAAAAGAATCCAACAACATCATTCTTAAAGCACTGCCAGAGTTTTCACTTAGACAAAAGCAGTTGGGCCTATTATAGCAGGTAATGAAATCCACTTCTCTGTGACAAAACAGGACCTGATCATATGAATTTATTGCTTGTTTCTCTTTCCTGAAGAAGTTCTGCCTTCAAAAATGTCTTTGAGCTTGACAATATTAATAATATTGATTCTGTTTGACAATACTTCAGTTCTTTTGCAAAGACCTCTCAACTAAAGCTGAGCTGTAAAATAATCCTATTTCTTAAAAAAATGTAGCAGAACATGATGTGTTGTCATGTCCACCAACTGTGAACATGACTTTTCATGAGCTGTAGGGATTGATTTAATACAGCTGTAACCATGAGGCTTCTGAAAAGCACAATGGGACCTCTGGGACTATGCAAGCTGCCCTGACACTCCAAGAGAAGCACTCCATGTCCAGATTTCTCTTTTAGGACCAAAAGCACCACACCAGGCAAAGAGGAACCAGAGCAATTCTGTTCCCGAATGGAAGTGCTGGCTCTGGAAAGGTGAGTGAGAACCACAGAGAAGAAGGGGCCAGGAGTAATTTTCTTTCTTCAACAATGCACAGCAGTGACAACATCTGCAGAGTGAGCACAGAGTGGAGTGCTAGGCATAGATGCTTTATATATCCCACACAACCAACAGAAGAGTCACTTCACTTTCATCATGCTTCCCCAGGGGTTTGGAACAGCCATGAGGAGAGAAAGACTGATGCTATAGGAGAGGCAGCTTAGGGATATTTCTCGGTAGGCCTTCAAAGATTGTTTCTCAGGCACATTTCTATGGGTGTCCATGAAGACTACAACAAGTAGTCTCCTTGATCCTTCCCCAAGTCAACACAACAGATCCCAGGCAGAAAGGACTAAGTTCCAGATTCTTTTTAGAGCTAATGGTATCTCACCTGTTTCATTCCTCTCATCCTGGCAGCAGGTATTAGGGAAACATATGACACTGAGGGCCTCTCTCCTTCTCCATCTCCTGACAAGCCTGAAGAGATCGAGAGTCAGTGACTCTGGAGTGGGAGTCAGTAAGTGATTTTAGGAGACGACCTATCTGCTTCCCTGTGTAGGGCATAAGAAACGGGAGTAAGGACAGCCCACAAAGCTAACAGTCAATGGAGTGACTCTTCTGCATCTGGTGGGTACAGCAGTTAGCCACCTGTAGCTTGCCTGGCACAGCAAACTAATTTTGAGCATGCTGGGGATGGAAGAACCATGATCTTACAGACCACACAAGTCTGAAGGACACAGGCATTTGTGCCATCCATCATCTGTCCTAGCTCCAAGTCTGAAAAGTACCAATGCAGCATTTTACCTTCCCCAAAAATATCAGCACTAGTCTGAAGATGCTGCCGTGTAAACTCTTTGCTAATAGACCTGCACAGAGCAAAAGAACATCCATCAGGACCAGCACTAGAAATACCATACCAAAGGGCTACCCCTGGAAGAGTCAGCACCAGTGGAATCGTGGTGTGCTTTGCTCTGGTTGGTTGCATACTCACCATGGATCACGTGAATGGCTCTGAGTTCACTGCTGCGGGAGAACAACTGGCATCTTTAAAGCTTGCTGCTGAACTCCTCTGTATCAAAGAAAAGGGAATGGAACCCACATTTCTTGACAGATATCCTGTTGTCATGAGGCTGCTATGGTGCAAGCTAGCTGTGATGTCTTGCAGGGTGTTGGCGGCACCCAGCTCTCCATGTGTGTATTGGCCAGACTAACATGGGTGCAGTTGGGAGGGTGATGAAAGAGCAAGAATTTTGCTGAACATCCTATGAAACTTGTGAGGAGCTAAATGTTAACAAGTGTGGATATTCATAGGGTTTGGCCTCCAAAGATGATAAGGTGACAATCTAGAGGGCTATGAAGGAAGTCTAGTTCTTCACAATATTTAGGCACCTAAATCCTATCTGTATTTGCAGGCACGAGGCCTTTGACAGTGAAGGACAGCAGTTCAGATTTATTTAGATCAGTGCCCACCACGGTTCTAGCACTTCAAGCTCCTGGTTGACTAAGTCTTGGAGCCAGACAGCTAGGATCCTTCATACTGGCAGTGAGGTTGGCATATCTGACAAGTCCAAATAAGTTAGTCATGGTGGAAACAGGACAACAGAGCAAAGAAAGGAAATAATCTTATTGTAAAAGACATGGTTCAATGCCTCAACTACAGTTCTGTACTTCATTCTAGAAGTCACAAGCAGTCCTACCTGAAGAACTAAACCAATCAAACTCTTCTCATAATGTTTCACTGATAATAATGTAGCTGGCCAGTTTATTGCTGCAACCAGAAGTAGATCTGAGTAAGAATAATAATATGATGAATTAATGGTACAAAGTAAAGTTACAACAGTAATTAAGCACAGAACTCTATTTAGCAATGAAGGTTTGGTTATTAATCTTGCCGGGTTGGTGTTTTGGCTAGGAGGCAGTTAAAGTTCTGTATTTTGAATTAGTTCTTGTTTTGTCATGGAATGAATTTGAAAGTTGTGTAGGTGGTATCTACCAAAAAAACTTCCAGTCTGAAGCCTATGATTAGCATAGGACAAATGTTCTACATTGACATGCATTTGTGATCACGTCAAAGATTGTTCGTAAGACACTTTAATACCCACACATTCTCTATCTAGCTACTGGGCAGCAGGTCCTGTGGGGTCAGGTAGACCACTTGGGGCTACTTCATAGCAAAACAGTTAATCCACATCACAGCAAACTGTAATGCTCTAGGAAAAAGCAGTTCTATCTTGGTATATTCTGAACTGCAGAGAGGCCGCAAATGGTCTCTACAGATGTCAATTCACCAGTGAATGCAATTCAGTTGCATTTCTTCGGATCTTTGGGAATGTTAAAAAAAAGTAATTCTTTGCTGCCTCTCATTCTCCTCTCCCCCTCTCCTCCAACATCACCTCCTTTGGGATGCAATGCCCCCAAATGGTTTGGGGGCAGCTTTTACAAAGGAGTCCCATTTTGGATGCTGCTCTGACTCTCCACAGAAATAATAGTCCTCTCCCCTCCTTACATAGGAGTCTGCACTCTTAATTTTGTAATGCAAAAGCCCTGAACCAAATCCATTCCTAATGTTAATTCTACTGAAGTCAATGAAATCACTCCAAGAATTGGTTTGTCTCTTGGTTTTAATACCAGGAAAGTGTCTCATTCAGCATAGAAGTAGAAACTTAACACACACTTTGGCATGTTAGACAGCCTCGTCATCACAGCACTGCATTTGCTTTTGAATAGGCTTATTATCCGTATCTGTGTTACTTCTAAATCTGGATATTGTACTTGTTATGCAAAGAGAGAAAATTAGTTATATTGCTTGAGATAGGGTCTGCTGAGGCAGCCGAGTTCCAGCATATGTTAATAGTACAAGTGTTCTCATTTAGACACAATCAAACCTCTCATAAAACTTTTGTTTTTAAAGATTTCCTCCACTAAAGTACACGTAACTACCGTGTACCATTGCCATCTAGTGGAAAGGTAAGCAAGAACACAGATTTCCTTAACTTTAATAGCTATCCATGATGATGAACGACAGTTACTTGAGCTAATTTAGAAAACCAATAGAAAGCATACTGTAAAGTCCGTATGGCTCTCAATGCCTGCCCTCCTCTAAGGGAAATGGATAGTTTCCTGTTTAATTCATCTTTTGGTATGGTAGAAAGACGTGTTTGACTGCTGTTAGCGGTCTTACTGATAAAGAGTCTATCTTTTGCAACAGAGGAAACTTAGCTTGTTTCCTTATCTTCGATTAAATATAACATTCACTAACTTAATTGAAATACAGCGTGTTAGTGGATATGCTTAGTCAAAAAGGATGTATTTCAGAGAGAACTGCTGTGGAAGGGGAGGTGGTGGTACAGCAAAAGTAGATATAATGCTATAGTGGTGCAGCTTCTCCTTGGCTTCTCTAAAAGAATGACATTCACGCAGCTTTTTGCAATTATAAGCATATACACGTTTTGGGCAGGCTAGCAGATTAAGCATTAAATTGAGGAGCTTCTACACAAAAAACTCCGGTCAGACTAAGAGACTTATATCTTGCAGCCATTTGTTTAATGAGTTTACATCTGCTGTAACATTCACAGAAGTCAGCAGAGCTCAAGTGTTTGACAGCTGCTCTTAAAAAACCCGAGGACGATACACTTTGCTCATCTTCCTCACAGACTTTAGATAAGGGTGCGAGATGTTGCAGAGACCCACTGGAAAGCCTCAAAGGCAAAATACATGATATCTAGTTTTACTAGATTCTTGATCATTTACAGTTCACCCTAAAACTCCCACACATTTGTTTCTTAATGTCCCTCATGCTCCGTTAAACCTCACTGCAGCAATGTTCCCATAGGAATGTGGCCACTTGCCAGACTCTCTCATGAACATTTCATTAATCTTCTTGGCTCTCATACAAACTACAAAACATTATTTGTTAGCAATTTAACTGTTTTGCTCCCAAATGTGCCAGAAATGTGATCTTTGCTATGCTTTCATTCAAGAATACATGAGGATAATTATATAGTAAATGGAATGAGGTTTTTTACATTTAGCAAGATCTAGTGCCAAGAAAGGTAAACTTATTATAACATGTTTCTGGAATTAATTCTCATGCTGTCCTAAACCCAAATCATTCTCAAATGTAAAAGATTTAACTTGTACTTAGCAAAATACATCTTTAGATGCAGTTTCATTTCCGTACGTTACACAATGACCTCTGACTTCTTTAATAATTCAGACCATATCATATAATCTACCTTCTTCGGAAGAAAACTTATCAGAAAATACTGTTTCTGTTTTCTGGAAGTCTGGCCTCACCCACGTCCAATGATGTTGAGTAAAGACTATCACTAACTTTGCAATAAATAAGAAGAGTTTGTTAGGCATGGCTTACTAGAGAGAAAGAAAACGATTTAGACAAAAGCAGCTTCATCCTCTGCAGAGTAGGGAGGACTTAATTCTAGATATACAGAGACACAACTTTAATTTCACAAAACGAAAAGCTTCAGAGAGGTATCAGGGGACAGAGCTGTCCTCAGGTGCATATAACACCAATAGTATAGAAGTGGGCTTTAGCACTCAGTTTCATCCAGACTGAAAAACCTAACAGTATTGCACAAAGAGACATGCAGATGCAACTCAACCCCACGTGCAAAGTGTAACCTTTTCATTTTCTAACTTTGCAAGAAACAACCTTCATATGTGTGAACTCCATGTGTTGCCTTTTTTTGTTTGTTTGTTTGTTTTTTGTAACTAATCTAGAAGTTCAGTTAATTCCTCAAATCTCATTTTCACTTTGCAATAATGCGACTGTTTTCAACAATTTGCTCCCATAGCACTGTATGCAAAGCAGTTATGCATCTGCAACTGAAGGATGAATAAAGACTGCAGCCTTTTAAAAGGACAGAATCAGAGAATTAAAGGGGGGGGGGAAGGGCAGGGAATGAACATATTTATAGGTCTTTCTGTTTTCTCTTCTGACTTCTGTAAGTGCACATAAAACAACAAAATATTTGGAATGCATCCATACTCAGACAGTTTTGAGGTTTACCCAGCACTTTTCTGACTTAATATTGTTCTGCAATGTAATGGGCAGAGACATGTAGCCATACCCCCCATATTGTGCAGTTACTAAGCTGCAGTGTGTGTGAACAGACACAGATTTGACTGACGTACCAGACAGTATTTGCAGCAATGGTCACAGGCAGTTTGCTGGGTCAGAATTTGGATTTTCTTTTTTCTTAGATTAATCCTTAGGAGAGAAGAAAAAGTTATTGCAAATTATGTTGCAGAATGTGCTGGATTGTGGCAAAACCTGATTGATATGCTCTTTCAACCCTACCTTTTAAAATTATAGCAAGGGTCTGAGTGGGAAAGTGTTATGAGTGTGTTCACAGAACACGAGAGGTTGATGACAGAAATAAGAAGCTCTATCAGTTGTTATGTGCAGCAAGATAAAGAAACTATTCAAAGCTTTTACTGGTGCTTGGAGGAAAGGAACAGGAATGACATAGTGATTAAGACCAGTTGGGAAAAAAAACCACAGATTTTTCACGAGACAACAGCATGATTAGCTGCATTATTTTGATTGTTTGGATGTTGGGTTGATCAACTACCTTAACCAGGGAGAAAGACCCCTAGAAGATGAGGTAGGTCATAAGGTATAATCAGATGAAGGGGGCATTAGGAACTGGAGATTTCTGAAAAGTTGAAGTTCAAAGGAAAAACTTGGTAGAAATGCCAAATTTCTCTCGTTGGGAGAAAGATCTCAGGAGAGGCAGTCAAGGAGGAAACAACCAATGGAGTGGGCAAGGCACCCAGAAAAGTATCTGTTGCTCTTAGATGGTGATGGGACAGCTGATGCAGCTATTTTAGCACTGGACTGAGAGTACTCATCTGCTGTGTTGCAAGGGTTAAAACCAGTCCAGAGACAGGCACATAAGTAATTTGCCATTTGGAATTAGCATTCCCAATTTAGCTTTCAAGCGGTGGCAAAGCCTAGTAATAACGGCAAGATGCCAAATATTAATTCAGGCAAAGCTATACTGCTATATACTCCTGGAAGCTGTATGATTAGAAGAAGTCAATAGAGTATAACTGACCTAATTTCTTATTTTTATTTCATAACTAAAAGCAACTCAAGGGAACTCTGAGCACAGAGACTTGCTCAACCCACACCATAATTGGACTGGCTGATTGAACTAGCTGGTTGGCTAAAATTCTATTCTGATTAAATTGTAAGATTTTTTCCAAATCGCAAAGCTCTCCTCCCTGTAATTCCTGAAAGCTCCATCTGAGCTTCACAGTGTAAAGAGTGCATAGTGTCAGACTGACTCTGTTGTTCCCCCCCACAAGTTATAAATAAATATAGGATACTTACAGTGCTCTGAACTAGAGAAAGCCAAGATCAAGGCCAAGTGTCACAGTCCTCCCTGAATATAACTGCAGCATGCAATATAATCCTACATACTCCAGCAATATGTAGTCTAAATAGAAACAAACAGGATAGCACCGGACTGTGTGTGGTGAAATTGTACCAGAACCTGGGAATTTTATGTTAATTAAGACATTCTGATTAATAGAGAATGCTAAGTTTTAATAAGCCAGTAATAAAAGAGAAATTGTGTTTAAATAACAGGCATGTCTTGATTCCCTGGAACAAATCTTCTGATTATTAATCGGGGGAATTCACCTACTGGAAAATTTTGCCTGACTTAAGACAGCAGAATTTTTCTGCTGGTGTTACTCATTGCGGTTTAACTTTATATCCCAGAGGTCTGCCTGGGTAACCGAGCCACTGGGAAAGAGGTCTTAGAAACAGCAAAAGTTACAATCTTGATACCAAAATTACTGCGTGGGGTGGCATCAAACTAGAGAAGAGACAATCACAACACTTCCGGAGTTAAAGTGCTGAGGTACACGCAAAAGACCCAGCAACACAGAGCTCAGAATGCAAGTTACAGGTCTGTTACGAAAGAGATTATTAAGGGTGCTGGTGATGCTCCAGCAAGAACCATCCTCTACTTCACATCAGGGTACAACTGCTTCTTCCCCCTTCCAACATTACAACTACACTTAACTTCCTTAACCACAAAGTGAAGAAGAGTCCTGGATCTTTTCTGTTACTGGTCACACATGGTAACAGGGACATCATTAAGTTTGATGTGGGTTTCCTTGTACGTGTATCCCAAAAGAAGACAGAGGTGATTCAGAAAAACTTGTCCATCAGTATCCTGTCTTCAGACCATGCTCTGCACCCTGGTAGATCATACAATACTTTGTAGATTATATAAAGGAGCTGTGTTCAATGGAGGGACACTATTGCAAGTATAAAACAGGAATCCAGACACTTTTGGTAATCCAATCTCAAACAATGTGGGCATAGAAAGTCTACTATGGCTAATGAAAAATGAAAAGCGTGGTCTAGTTATTAGCAATGGAATTTCAGAAATTAACACTCAAAACGTCCAACAGAGCAATACCTGTGTTCCTGAAAGGCAGTGTAGCTGTTCAAACTATTAGTAGATAAATCTGTGCCCTGAATCTAATTCCTACAACCTTGGTAAGTTTCCACAGTAATTGGAAAGTGTGTATTGTATCAAATTCATTACTAGACTATTTTACTTGCATGTGAGGACAACATCCCTCCTAGACAGCAAAATCTCTGAATTTGGGCATGGAGCTCTGGCTAAATGAAGCTGAGTCCGCTACATGACTCTAATTTCTCTGCTTTGATGGAAGTCCTAATGTCACCACTTAGACAATGAGAAGGCAAGTTAGGGCTTTATCAGGCTAACTGGCAGCCCACAGAGTTGAAGGCAGATCTTGATATAAGTGCTCTAAACAACTGGGATTAAAATGTGGAACTGCAGAGCCTGGGAAGTAGTGGTCCATATGCAAGTTTTCATTTCAGGGCCCCTCAAACTAAGCTCCTTTTAAAACTTGACCTTTTTCCTCCAGCTCTCCTCTTCATGCTACAAGTAAACTCATGGAACCTGCCAAAGCAGAAAACTAACTTATTAGTCACAGGACAGTTGGTGGCACACAGAGCATACTCCTGATTAATTTATCAGTCTAGGCTATTTTACAGCCAGCTGGCCCACCCTCACTGTGTTATATGAGTACGTTGCAAACTATAAAGTGTTCACACAAAGATACATTTTCCCCTCTTCTCCTCACCCTCTGCTTTTACTCTGTGCTTGTTTCTTTAGAGATCATGATGGTGAGGGTAGGTTCCACTGAGTATCTGTAGGCCTGCTTCTCGTTTGCATTAAGAGCCTCTAAGGTGCCATGAAGGAAGTTAAGGTTAAGTAAGACTCCGGCCTTTATTTCTGTGAGGGTCAAACAGGGTTGGTTTTTCTTGTTTTCAGTTATTTTAGAATTGTGTAAACGCAATTAGTATTGCTTCCATTTTGAGAAGGTACCACCAGTAGTGGCTCAGATTATCCTCTCTGCAATTTACTTGAGAAGTTTATTTGAGTTTGGTATCGCTCTGTTAGGAGAATGCACAGCGAACCAATTAAAAATACCAGAACCAGGCATCCTGACCAACTCAATCCTTATATTTTACCTTAAAAAAGTAAGTAAGAAAGAAAGAAAACTTCCCAGATAGCAAAATTATGAAAATCACAAAGGGAAGAGCCACCCAAGGGTGTACTTCTATTGAAAACGTTAACCACCACAAATTAGTTTCCCACTCATATGAATCAAGGCTTGGACTGATTTCCCAACGTGTTAGAATTCTGCATTTTTATTCTAGCTTGCAAGGCAAACAAACAAACAAGATTAATTACAATGCTTTAACAGTCTGTCAAATAAGGCAGTTCTGTTATTTACTTTTTTAGCTTGTGCATTCATAGGAATATTTTTTGTAGCATTATCTCAGAAAAATACACATATAAGCTTAGCACAAACCATAAAAACGTATTGTAGACTTCAGCTAATCTAGTATCTTTCATTCGTAAGGAGGATTTGGGTGGAGGCCAAGTTAATTAAAACCAGAATAGAAGTGTGTTCTTTTCATATGAGTCATATACCTCTGACTCACAATAGAGTCTGTGAAGCTAATGGGTTAATTTGTCCCGATAACAGAAAAAATGAAGCTAGAGGTTATGACACTGTTTGAACTGAGTGCTGGTTTCAGACAGTAGATGTACAAGGTTTTTATGCAATTAAGAATACAGATCTGCTCTAATGATGTCCTGTCTCTCTATTCAAGTGCCATTACAAACAGTTCAGAAAGACCTAGACATACAGAAGGCTTAGAAATCTAGGACTGACACCTTCAATACTCTATTATTGTAACTATATGCACATAAAAGTGTTTAAACTACTGTCACATAGAGGAAAGTTGAAATCACATGCACATAACTTGTAATGCTGGCAACTTCCTCCTAGCTGCTGGCCCTCCAGCACTTCAACGGGAAAAATTCTTCCCCAAGCAACCTAGCAAACCCACACGCTTACTGGCCTCAGTGGCCTGATGCTGAGCACCCACACCTTTACCACAGGAAGTGTGGTAATCTTTTAGGCTCACAGCCTTTGCACCTCCTCCGGTCCCTTTTTCTCTGGGGACTGGTGTTCCACAAAACTGGTAACTCCCCATCTCCTTGTTCTGCACAACTTAAAGGCACAGACAGGGTACAGGAAGGGGAACTTTGTTCCTAATGCACACACATCATGATCTCCTGCATGAAGTTAGAGAAGTTCACTTACAGCTTTTCTCCCCCCACATATTCCTGCAAGACTGTGAGCCTTCCAAGACAAGGACTGTATCATTCATGGAACTGCTAGTGCAACAAACCCTGTAGGCATGGGTATAAATCAAATAGCAATAACAGGCACACCTGAGTTGTATCTGCCTGAAACGCAGAGGCAAGGTTGAAAGCAAACAGCAGCATTCTCCTACTCTGCAGATTTAGTTATCTGATCTCCAAGGGCCTCACAAGAGAGGACATAAATTATCCTGTTTTTTCAACCCTTGTGCAGGTGAAACTCTTAATGAATACAAGAAGCATGTATCTTTTATGAGCTAATTTACAAAGCAGCTATAAGGGATCCTTTGAGGAAAGGAGGCCTTAAAAGTAATGGGTTTGAGGGTGTAATTATATAGGATTGTGCTAGGATGCAAAGACAATATAACACAAGCCTCAGTGTAAATGTGACTGAGGCTTCCCACGGTGATCCGAATATTTATCCTTTTCTAGGTAAAACAGACTCAAAGAAACCACAAGGACTTTTCTCACATATTTAAAGTCAATTCATGTTTTGCTGAATTGAGGCTACAGTCCTCAGCACTTTGCAAGTTTCAGACTGCACACAGGAACAGAACTACTCCCCCCCTGCCCCTAGTATTGCAACCCAATTGAAAAAAGAAAAAAAAAAAAGGTAAGGAAAATGACATCAAAAAAAGAAGAAAGTTCTGGTCACAGTGATTTCTCCCCGCCCTCCTGCATGCAATTTAATAGCCCTCATCTGTTCACCTAACATAACAGTTATAAATTTGGCATGTGATCCAATGGACTAATCACTCAGAGACATGACTGCAGTCAGCACCGTCCATTCCTCCCAGCATCAAAAGCCCTAAGCTGTGGATGGTGCTGATTAGTCACAGCTGAAGACTTTAGAGCCTCAACATGCTAGTTTAGTATTAATTTTCACCTAACTGGAACAGTGCAAATATCCAGGAGAGGGAGGAATAGTTAAAGCATGTTTTCAGGCTTATTCCCAGTAAAATTAAACTGAGCCAAGCTGGAAACGATCTGTGCGGTCTGCCACAACATGGAGATCTTGGAAGGGAAGCAGAAGATGCTCTTCCCGTTCCCCCTCGGCAGCCCATGTGAGGGGCATGTCCCCAGGAAGACAGCTCTACACACAGAATATAGGCCCCAATGTTGCAACCCTGGAAAACCTATTTGAGCAGCACCCTCCCCGAAGCAACCTAAACTTCACCCTTCATTTTCAACTGAAAAATCCCTAGCATTTTATGCTCGCACATGTTCAAAGCTGACCCAGTCCCAAGGGGACTGAGTAGTTCTAGTTTTAATCTGGCTGGGATCCAAAACTGAGATGTAGCGCTCAATCCAAACCTTGTGCTCAGAGAAGGCCCAAGAAACCTCAACCGGCATTACAAACAAAATGCAGTTGTGTCTGCCATTTGCCTAAAACACAGCTTGTAGATGATGTGGTGCTCACCTTCCCACGTGAGCTCACCAAACGGCTAGCAAACAGGTATGAAGCAGGGCATGAAACTATTTGTTTCGCGTGAGGAACGGCAAACCTAACTCAGGCTGCAGGCTGTGTGGGGTAGGGATTACCTTCTCTTGGGGCTGTTTTGTAGGCAGAGTCCTGGAAGAGAGAAGTGAGAGTAGTCAAACCTCAGCAGGAACTTTGCATTGAAACAGAGGTGATGTTAGTCCTGATTCCTCTTGAAAAAGTGTTTTGGTATTTTAGCACCCTTTGATTGACTCAGATGCAGAAGTACACCTTACAGGAGGCCCAGAATACAGGCCCTTCCCCAAAATCTTTTTCTACCTTTTCAACAACCAACCACCAGTTACGAGCTCTCTTCTGCTCTCTTTCTCTCTCTGCCAGTTCATGTGAAATTACTTTATACACAGAGTTGCAAATTCAGCTTATGAGTCCAGAGTGCCCCTCCAACAACACTAAATAAAAAAAGCCTATCACCTTACACTTATGTTTCAGGTTATGGCACTCTTCTCAGATGGAGTAGAAATAACTTCCATAGGTGCAGAAGGGCATTAAGTCCAGAAAATGAGGTAGCCAGACCATGACCTTTTGGTGTACTGCAATATTTGAACAAGAGCAAGTTTACTTGCTCTTCAGGACAAAATCCATAAAATTCAGGACGAAAGCTGTGAGCGCACAAAGATACTTCTTTCCAGCCCCGAGTAATAGGCTGAGACTGAAGAATGGCATTAAAATGCACCCTTGTCCTTAGTGTTCCCTGTTGATTAAGCAGCTCTGCTTTGTGGTTTCAGCTTTATGAGCAGACCTAAAGATCAAACACCTGCTTCTGGGTTCATTCCAGTAATTCAGTGGCTAAAAAATGTCGATCTCTAGTGCTTTAGATGCCTGTATTTTTGACTGGTTCCAAGTTCTGCGTTGAAGCTCCTGCACTAAAGAGTCACAACAAAAACAAGTTTATATTAAAAAAAATCTCTCAAAATCTTCCTAAATGCAGTTATTTTCTGGAATGGACAGTTTAATTTTGAGCATTTTAACATTTCACTAACATTTTCTTAAATTTCAAATTAACAAAATTACTATGCAGGAAGCTGCATTATACCCAGCTGCAATATCACCACTGAAGTATTCAGCACAGTAATATTAAAGCAAAGGTATACTTTGCTATTTTGAGTCAAATATGGCATTTTCCTGACCTGCTGTTGTTAATCATTTCAAACATATGTTTACACGGCTGTTTTTGCCAACCCACTTTCAGCTGTCACCAGCCCCCACAGAAAATAATAATAAACACTGAGTACACCCACAAAGAGAGGAAGGATAACAGGTTAGATGCATAGAGAGGGGTCTGGAATCTCTGAGAACATCAACCATACAGCTTTCCTAATTTTTTGTCACACAACTCATACTTTGGCCCAACAATAACATACAGTATTGACTTTCAGGTGCAAATTTTATTGTGGATCATAACAAAGGTTTCAGAAAAAGCAAAGCAAAAAATCAGCAAGAGTGTCTCTTACTTACAGAGTACATAAAATAAGATTCTGTGAAAGCCACTAACTCTGCAGCTGAAGGCAATGCAGCTTAATTTAAACTAACCACTATTTTCAGATATGCATGTTAAAAAGCAAATTTTGCAAATATTCATTTTTCTAAATTCGTTTGATATTGAGAACCAAATACTTCAATGACACTAATATTGTTGCAGAGTGTAGTATTAAACTGTTTGACAGAAAACATCATTTTTGCAAAAAGAAACAGTCACACAGAAAATATTGTCAAAATACATAAAATTAGCCCAAGTAAATGTTAAATGACTCAAAATCTCTTTGGAAAATCCTTGGATCCTGAGGTATGCATGATTTTGGTCCTGCTATCTCCATTTTTCAGGTGATACATCAAAACAAAATAGAATCATACAACAGTTTAGGTTGGAAGGATCATCTAGTTCCAACTCCCCTGCCATGGGCAGGGACACATACCATATTTTAAACTAATTTTAACTTTCTACAAAGGATGTCTTCAGCTTTTAACTCTAAAGAGTAAAATGACAAAAGTTTATTAGGTAACAGTGCAGAATATCTTGCAATAGGTCTTCAAGACACTGTTCTCCCTTTGGGTGCTTGGCACACAGGCTGTTCATGAGGACTGTTTTGATAGGAAGACATGAATAACAAAAACTAGGCCTAAAGCTATTATCTAGTATATTAAATATCATATATATTTTTTTCCAGTGAAATAAAACCCATTACTTTGACAAGCCATTCTGCTTTACAACATTGTGGTTTGCAGTAAGGTGTCTGCTAAATTAATCTGAATCATGAATTTAAAAGCATACTTCAAGAAAATAAGAAAGAACAAAAGTCAACCAAGTAGCATTTACCTAAACCGATATAGTCTACTTGAATGTAAACCATTCCCAAGTACCGTAACCCTCTGTAAAACAGAAAGAATCAAACGCTCTGTTGATTTAATGCCACTGGTTTACATGGAGATATGCCAATCAGTATCTTGGTCCACAGTCAAATGAAGCCAATTAGGACCTTATCCAGCACTTGCCAGTCCACTTGGAATTCCTGGACTACGGAGCTGCAAGGGCTGCTGCCCCTCTGTGACAGGAAGATACTTACTGACTAAGAAATGTAAAGAACTAGCTGTTCTGCAGTCAGCTTATTAAACAAGAAACTTGGTGCCTCTGTATTCCATCAGAAATACAGAGCAATCTAATTCTGGACTTTATGTGTGTGTCTTAGGTAAAATTATGCACAGATTCCTTCAAGACCTCTTTTCTAGGACCTGTTCTGTATGGCAGCTAAATGCCAGTCAGCTGGGAATGAGATCTCAAAGGAGTTGACCTCAAGACACTAGGATCTTTGATAATTATTTTGACAACATCTTTTTGACATACCATTAAGAACCAGTAGCTTCTCTTTGAAAAAAGTAACAGTTCTGTGAGGCTGACAGGCATGCCAGGATGCATCAATAGGGAAAGGATGACTACCTCCAACCACAAAACAAATCTGGTTACCCTACTGCTGGATGCAATAGGTGGATTAGAAATCAGAGGAGCACTGAAAACTCTGTTCTTTTGGGAGTTTCATCATGTCCCAGCAGCAGATAAGTTTACTGTTTGTTTGTTACTCAAGGCAGACTAGTAATCTGCCAGTTTGGTGGACCCAGCTACCTGTGGTCCTTCAGGTGACAGAGGCCAACAAACAAGCACATTGGTCTGGTGGATGAGATCCAAATACCACCAGATCTTAAGGCAGTGGCTTGGAATCATAGTACCTGGCTTTAGAAAGCTAGCCCAAGTGCTGATCACAGTCTTGAGATCAGAGGCTCCTTCTGGGACCAAAAGAGAAACTGGCCTCTCCAGGTGGCTATTCATACCTTACATGGGCTAAATCCATTGATTTGAATCTATTTATAATCATCTAAAGTAATTATAAATAAAACCAGAATTGACCTAGACAACTTCTATCTTAACATAAACAGGAAAATTCTGCATTTAGCTGTACATCAGCACACACCACTGTGTATCAAGCATAAAAGCATCAAAGGGGTCAGCAGAACTTGGCACACCTAACTTAACATTTCACTTCCCTGAAGGAAGGTGCTGGCTCACACTGACTGCCGAAGAGCAAACTGTCTACAGTAGTATTCTATATTTCTATAATATTCTGTATCAAAGCAATAAATATTAGATATAATCTGTATATTATATTTCATAGTTATCTGATAGCCATTTAAATCTACACTGTCAAAAATATAAGCAGTGACCCACTCCTACATGGCAGCATATATTTTTTGTGTGAATGTGTTAAAACTATCACATGGGTCTATTTTTACATAGGAACATAGAACACTTTTGTTTATATAGCAGATTTTCATTTACATAAATTCTTAGTATAGGATAGATAATTGTCTAAAGGTTGGATATTGTTTAAATGTTTCTATGGTTCTGCATAATTGCCTTTCAGCATAAGGATTTCATCATTCTGTCTCAGTTTTAAGTTTTTTAAGGATGGAAAATGGAGTCCGATAGACTTCAAAATCTCCAGTAATATATACCAATATAACACAGTAATATCTATTTTCTAGTCCAGGAAAAAAAACAGTTTCACTATTCCTAACCTTTTTCCTTTACATTTATAAATCTCCTCTTCCAAGAAAGTGCACTCCTGAAAACAAGGGCAATAAAAAATTTTGGCATTGCTGAGATGTAAAACAGTTTTCAGCTGAGCATGATCTGCAGAAAAACCATCATACACATTTTAATTAACAACTACAATTACTAAAATCTAGGTTTGCAAATGAAAAACTTATATGTGAAACCCTAAAATAAGCTGAAATGGTTGCTGGTGAGAAGTTCTGTCTCAGTTTGCTCAAGAACTGCTTGCTAATTCTTATAATTTCATTAAATCTTTAATATCTGAAAAGTTAAAACATGTTCATTTTCACCAAGCTCAAAATGTCCACTTACTGACCTGTGTAAATGCAAATAATTATTTTCTGCACCTCTAGTTTCAGAAACTCAGTTAAAAATACAGAGGCAAAAATATTTCAATAAGGACATTTAGAATGCTTACATCAATCAGATAAAAAAATCTGAGTTCAGAAAACATCCAGGTACTGCCCTCTGAATTAAATACTGACATTCCTTTGCAACAGTTGATATTTACTTCTCAGAATAATAATTTCTGTGGTCCGCCAGCAGAATTTAGCATCATCCTGTTATTAAACATCAGTTAGTGTTCATCAAAGACAGAACATAATTGCTTGTCTTGCTGGAAAAGTCTACATAAGAAAAAAACAAAGTGGAAAGCTGGAAAACATATAACGCTTTATATACTAAGTAACATATCGCTGGTGTTGACTGCTCTTGCCAGCACTGCATTTCTTCAGATGAGCAGACTCAAGAGCTGACATGCTGCTTTCCCTTTCACCTATACCAATTCCGCCATAATTGGATGACTATTAACAAGTCTCTTTCCTGCACTAAGCAGTCCAAAGATTTCTAAACAGTCGTCCAGTAATTTCTGTGTAAAGAATTTTTTCCTCACTGTGTAACCCAGGATCCCAAGAATCTGTGGTTGCATTGGAACACTTCTTTCAGAAAGGTCTCCAATATTAACATCAAGACTTCTAGCAAATGATTAATTTACTCTTCAATTTATGCTAGGGCAGTTTTTGATGATTAACACTTGTGTCAGGCTGCATCTATCAGCTTCTTCATGGAAACATAACTGGTGCCTGGTAACAAGTCTAAGGAAAGAATCAACTCCCATTTCCCTTCCGTGTCTTTGTTAAAGCTAAAACCGAACAGGTAACAGCTTATACTTGGTTATGATTAGAAAAAAAGTACTCTTTATAGCCATGGAAAATGACCAAAGAATCTTACACTGTAACAGTGATTTCTTTTTTAGGTGTTGGACATTATGCAGCAAAATACATTCCTCAAAATCAACCAAAGGGGCGGATCTGAAATCCTAATCAGCAATGAATCTATACTTGCAACCTGGTATCTTGTATTAAAACCACTAAAAGAAAAAACAAGCAGTTCTTTTACTTCCTAATACTATGTAATAATACAAATATTATATGGAAACTGTATTATACAGGTGTGTTTTCCTGAAATGTGCATTTTACAAAAAAGATCTCTTCCTTCAACAAAATCAAGTGACAAGCTGCAAAGTCTACTTATGTGGAATGCTCAATAACACATATTTAAAGAAGAGTATCATATTGTAATGTCTGAAGGAATTAGTAACCACTTCAGTTTGTTCCCATAAAATTTAAGCCCAACAGCACCATAAATATAAATTAATCTCAGGTTAAGTGCTTGAGGAAGTCTCTTCTTTTTAGCTGTGAAGTGAACAAGAGTATTCAACCGTTTCTCCCCATGCACATTTCTCATAATTAGAATGCAACCACCTCATCCTGGAAAATCCCCAGATTACAAAACATACATGAAAAAAAGATACTCAGTGCTGAATCTTCCTATGATTGGCTTCAAAGGCTGGTTTAAATTATGGTTACTAAATGTTCTCTTCATTCTTGCTTCACTTACTACAGAGCAGTGTGAGGACAGTTACTATTCAGACATGAATTCCCACAGAATATACTCAAATATCTTCCTCCAAACCTTTTTCTTCATAATTTATATTAGTTTTAAAGCTACTATGAAAATAGTAGTGCAAGAATAATCAATTAAAAAATCTTCAGATAAATGGTTTAGTTCTTTTTAGGATAAAGATGCAGAGGAATATTGGTGAAAATATGCTAGTTACGATGCCTTCTTTGTTAGCACTCCTTTATGTCCCAAATCAATTCTTCATTCTACATTCCTGTATCTGGTAAACAAATTGTACAGTACTCTCAGTGTAGACTTCAAGTCACAATTTACAATATCTAGAAAAAAAAGACAAGGGTAAAAACCATTAGTAACTTCATTAGCTCAAAACATTTTCAGGAAAAGTACCTAAATAAATGCCTGAAACCCCCTTTTGTTGCTCAGATCCATATACACGAATATTTGAATCAGAAAGATAGTAAGAAAAAGCAGAAATATAATGAAGGACATTTTTAAACTGGCAACTCAAAAATCATTATTTCAACCATGGCTAACGGTGCTGTTATAGAATCGCAACCAAGGTTTAGATGCCCACAAGACAAACTGTGCCTAGGATTACGTGTATTTATGGGACTGAAACTTCAGTCAGTTGTGGCTGAAAAGTAACCATTTTGAGAACTAATGGAACTCTCCTTTTATGTAAGAATTGCAGGCCTTGGCCCTCTCTGTGCTAAAATATCCTTTATTAGGCCTAATTTCAGCAAGATAGCTAGAGACAAGTTTAAATTTTCTAAAGGATCTAATGAAGCTAGGTGTACAAATGCCCCTCAAAGACATTTTTGAAAATGCTTTGGGTTAGCTGATGTACATGGCTGAATCAGTCCTTCGAAACTCACCATCTAAAGTAAAGGATTTATATGAAACTAAACGCTAACGAATATTTGCTGTTTCCAAGAGAAGTTGTTGAGAAAGTCAGTATTTTTTCACAAGAAATCTATAAAACTAACTGACAAGTACTACTGCAGCAGTCTAGGCTAGTGCTTCAAGGACTCCTGAATCTCCAACAGGGACTCAAGAGTTGCCCCCAGAAAGGAAAGAGTAAGACTAAGAATTGTCTTATGTCTTTCTGCTGTCTGTATAACAATTCAAGCTCCTAACTTTGGTTCTTGGAGTTGGCCACAAAGGTGTAAAGCAGATGAAGGTTTTGAAGGTAATGGGAGTACGTACACCAAGTAAGCCTAGTAAATTTTGTATTTAATCATCAGATAGTTTTTCCATTATATTTATCTACACTGATGTTACTCTCAGATTGTGAAGGGGTTATACTTTGAAGAATGAATCCAATAAAACCCATGCCTAGTGTCCCAAAGTATGTGAACTTTGAAGGGCTAAAGATGTAAGCTACATGGCAAACTGACATCCACGGACAAAGTGTGAAAATACTCAAATCTTGATTTTATGCTAAGCCTATGCATGGTCATGAAACCATGGCCACATGGTTTTATGGCTCTTAACAAATCAGATCAAAATTGTTGGATATAAGGTGAAAAGAAAATACCAAAAGCTATGGGAAGGGCACATTGCTCCCATAACATCATGTTACACTCTGCAAGACTGTCTGCATCTAATTCAGGAAGTTTCCTCTTTCAGGCCAGCAGCAAGCTGCGTAACATCTTCATTTCCTAATACAGAACTTAAATGAATAAAGAGGTAACTTTGACAGGTCTTTGCAAAGTTACCAGAAGACTCCACCACCACCACAACAGAATTCCACAGAAAGGTCCAAACTAAAAAGCACACTCTCAGAGAAAGATGACTTTTTCCACTCCTACATGTGTTTGACCAACATGTGTAACATTTTACTGGTTGCAGTTTTTGAAACTTGAGGTTGGCTTTGATTTACACATTTCAAGAAGTAATCTGAAAAAGCTCAAACTGCAAATGAATTCGTTATAGACTCAGCAGATTAACGGTCCAGCCATTTTTAAAGTAAAAGGTCACGGAAAGCTTTTTAATACCTTTTCAATATATTGCAAATAACCCAAATAAACTGTTGACCCCACAAAAATCATTGGTTTTCATACTCATTTATTTAACCACATTCTTTTTTCCACTAAATATGTTTTTCATATTCTAAAGCACTTTTCAGCATATTTTTTCCTCAAGAACCTCAAAGAAACAGTGTAGGAATTTAAAGAGTATTTAGTATACACATTTAGGGTAAGATTCTTTTCAATACTCTTTTACTCACTGGAAATTTTAAGTACGGGCATTGTGCCCAATGTAACAACACATAAAACAGATGTGTTTTTCCATTCACATTGGGCAGGAAGTTTCATATTAAGCATTTCAATAATTGCACAAGAAATGTCTTATATATGCTGAAATATCCTTATGGCTTGATTTATACTGGAAAAATTAGCTGTCCCCTAGAGCAATAAATACCTGAAAAATTAAATGCCATAAGAATTTTAAACCTCCATGGGGAGTAAGGGATCACAGATACTCTCTGTTTTACTTGGATCCCTAGATTTCACTATTTCCCCCTTCTCTCTTTGACTATTTCAAACATAAAAGTTTCTGATGCAGTCACCACTGGTTAAGCATGATTGTGGAGAAGATTCAAGCAATCAAAAGAAGTGAGAAAATAGACTGGGTAGGTCAAGAACTAAATGTGCAGGTAGCATAGCCTCAATCCTGTGACATTTTTGTGTGTGTGTGCATAAGTCTGCTGCTGTTAAGATGTGGAAGCTGGGAGTGATGGAGAATAAGCAGAATGGAGCAGAACTCGATTCAGTGATTCTCTGAATCTCCAGATTATTAGAAGTAAAATTCTGAGCATTAGCTTGTATCCATTCCTCAGGGGACAACAATCCAATATTATGGCAGGAAAAGACTGTGTGCACCACTGAATGTCAATCTACGATGGGCTTGAAAACACACATTAGGTTCTCACACATGTACATATTGATTATTATGGTAGTTAACCAGCAGAAGCCCAGTGACCACCCCTGTTGACCACCCCTTTGCTCCCTGAATGGAGCAAAGGCTGCATGTCCAGGTCCTGCATGGTAAGAAGTGGTAACTTCTCATGGGAGGAACCAAGAATACCCTATAACGTCGTGAATCAAGGGCCCTATATCCATCCTGAAAAAGCTGTATTTAAACCCTGTATTTCTATGAGCAAAGAGGAGTGGAATCCTGGTCCTGCTACAGACACCAGCAAAAACTTCATCTTCCCTGAAGATTCATTTTACTTTCAGTCACCAGCTCTAAAGCTAGATATATATGCTTGATTAGCCTTGATTAGGTCTTGCATTCAAAGGCAGTTACGTGAACATTTGAAACTCTTCCTCCACAAGCAACATCTACCTCTTGTGAGAATCTTGTAAATTACACTGGAATACTTGAGGTTTAGTATGAAGATGAGGGATTGAGAAAAATGAAGCAGTTGGAGCAATTCATATCTGCCAGTGACGCCATTCACAATAGTATTCTTTTCCTTTCAGTGAGCATCTGAGTATTACTGGATATGTTTGGCCACACTCGTCCTACCCTGGCCATTCAAGAAAGGAAGCCTTGCAACATTTGAAAAAGCATATTTATCAGCCATTTAAAATTCAGTTATGTGAGCACTTCAAAATGTATCTTGTCTTTCACTCTCGGATTACCGTTTTCACCTTTATTTAGCTATATCATAATCGTATGAGATGAGATCTGGATCCAACACAATTTTTTAAAGAGATGCAAAATAGTAAAATAGATACCTTCTGGTCTTGGCTTTGGTTTTTCCAATCCACCATCTTGCATTAGCTCAAATGCAAAAGATACATTGAGGACCTAGTAATATAATAAAGGTAGTCATTACTGTGAACTATATACAGTATACTATAAATGGTCAAAACAAGAGGTATTTAAAGCTGCAAACCTAGATACTCAGAAGAGAAAAAATAGTCAGGGCTCTCTTTATCAATGGAAGATTTGGTTCATGGAAACCAGACAGACCCTTTTTTTTTTCTGGGTAGTGATGGTGGTTTCAGAAATATCAAAGTAATTGAGAAAAAAAAATGTGAACTAATATTACGCATAGAAAAATTACAAGTAAGAATAGCCCATCTCCCACAAGTTTAAAAATTGGAACATGATGGCTCATGAAGTGCTTGTCTTGAATAGACAGCTGAACTGCTTGGGCAGCAACAGACACCAAGCTAATGGCTGGTCTTAAAATGATACATTGTACATATATGCCTTTATACTTCCAAAAACCACGAAACTTTTCAAATATTTTATTCTATGATTTTGGATACAAAATACCAGTTATCATCAATTAATGTGTAAAATTCTTTCTAAACTTAACAAACAGCAAGTCTGGTTCAATGACAGCATCAGACAATGGCTGCCAAAATCAGTTAATACTTGCTAACCACTCAATCCTTAATATAATTTTCTCTTTTTTCCTTGATAAGCATCAATACTGAAATCTTAAAAAGTGCTTGGAAATGGTTGCCAGTACAGTCTTCTCTTGAGTTCAGATATTTACATCAAACTTACACGGAAAAGTTTGTTCCATTTCTATATTACTAGACATGTTAATTTGTTTTTAACAGAAAAATGAAATCTTATTACCTTTTGTTCAAAACTATCAGGAGTCAAGAAAAAGCTGTGCAGAGGAACAAAATAGCCTTCTAGGAGACCCATTAGCAGGACTAAGTACACACCATCTGCAAACTGTAAAAAAGACACATCTCTACGTTTTCTGAAGAACAACTCATTGCTTTGCTAACTGAATAAAATATATATCTGGTCTAATCTAGAACTGTCAACGAATCATTAATACAAATATTTTAAACTGCAACTAAAATATCTCACTTCTTTGGTTCCTTTCATTTGGTTAGTATGTTCTGTTATGTCTTCTCCAAAACTGACCTAATGCCAAAATATACATGCAGCATGAAGTCCCTGGGAAGAGAGGTGGTCAGTGACTTTGATCTATCCCTTTGCTTTCTGTTCTACTAGTTGTGGGGAATCACAACAGTCGCATTTCAAGCTCTCAAATGGCATGCATTCCCGGAGCAGAGAAAAGCAGAAGGAAGGTGCAATATCACGATTCCACTGAAATTCAGTATATTGGGCGAAATAAAGGAACAGAGAATTATCTTTGTTCATGTTCTGCAAGTCTGTGTCAATCTAATTTTAACTGTACATAATTACAGATGGAAGGTATCTAATTGCTATGATACATGTTATTTCTACCTAAAAAAATAGCAACACCCATGATTTTGTTAAAGGCCTCTCACTCTCACTCCTGTGGCATCAGGTCTGTCAGTGCATTGAGATACCCTCACAGTCAAACTGAGTGAGACTGGAAGCAACCCATCACCTTCCTAATGTAGATTATTTTCCTTCAACTGATAGAAATACAGCCTCTCATCTGAGGGAATACTGTTTCAGGTAAACACTTAAGGGGCTTCTAGGTACATCCAAATAATACGTTTTTTCCAAAAGTGAACAATGCAATAAGGAGGAACAGGTAACACCTTTCTGAAAGCCCTTACACATTATTTGCATCTATATTTTAACTTTGAAAAATCTCTATCAGATTGATCACTATTTAAATAAATCAGAGATTCTTAGTAACACGAATCAAGACATAAAATAAAGCCTATCCTGAAAACACCTAGGTTTTTTGATAGTGCGGATACCATCCTTCCTTGCCCAACCTTGTAATTTTTTTTTTATGATAACTGCTTCAATTGTACGCATGGGAAGCATTAATATAGCAGGATTAAGCTTTTCTTTTAGCTTCTTTTCAGCCAATTTAGCAGCTGAGAACAGGAAAGAAGACCACGTACCACATTATTTCTGTGGTACAATCAAGTCTACAGCCAAACTGTACAGCTGCCCAAACACTTGAGTAGCTTTACTCTCAATAACATATTTCACTGAATGGAGTCACTGTAATGCTATCGCGTGCTCCTGTAAAGGCGGGCAAGGAACAACTGTTCAGCTTGACGTTGGATCAAACCAAGTGGACAGAGTCCCTTCCTGACCAAAACAAGCACAGGTTCTACTTACAGCACTTGGCAGCAACCAAGAAGTAACATCTGTTAATTAATTTTTATACTAATGGAAGTACAGAAACGTTTTAGAGAAATTTAGCTGCCCTCATGATTTCCATGCTTAATTGGTGAGGGTCTTCTTCATACAAACATATTTAAAACTGAACGGTTTCCTGCTGAAATAACATCTTAGAGCACAGTCAATAATAATTCAATGAAATTTCTGGATAAAGTTGGGGGCATAGTGCAAACTAACCCTCCCCTTTAAGAAATTCTGTAAAATCCTACCTGGGTCTCCAGTTCAGTGACCTCCAAATTCAATTTATTGAGATGCTTGTTCACAAAGGTGATGAGAGTCTGAAATATCACAACAATGTAGTGAAAGCCTATTCGTAGGGCAGCAGTTCAATGCATGCAGTATGAACTTTGCTCAGAAGAGAATCTCCATGAGTGAAGAGATTGCAACACAAGTTTTAAAACCAAAATAGGACATAAAAAAAAAATTTCCAAGAACAAAGATCAAAAATAAAATTAATGTTGTGTATATAAATAAGATTACACTGTAAAAACATAATACTTCTTAAAAAAACCCCTCGTAGCAGACCACAAGGAAGTGGGTAACTGGACTCCAGTCAAATCAGCAGCCAAAATGCTGTAGGTCAGACCCCTGGCAGTTGAAAACTGGATACTTCCTTGGCATCAGCACACTCAATCTACCAGTTGGGTTCTACTCAACACAGACTTTGTGAGACCTTCTTTTTGATGGAAACTTTGATAACTGTATGTTGTTCTGTGTTGCAAAGTTAAGTTCATATCCTTATCTTATCCTTCGGAGTTCAAGCTCCTAAATATTAATAAGAAGTAACATTACAGTCATTAGTTTCTATATTTAAGCATAAAGCTTAAATGTATTTAATGTATGCAAACCATGCCAATTATATATTATATACATACATACTACACATGTACAAACTGATACATACAAGCATGCACATGCACATGTTAGGTATTTTAAAAATAAAAATCTGCCAACCTTTTTCACAACATTGAGCTTGTCTGGAGCATGGTCAAATAAAGTATCAAATGCATCCCTTTCTGAAAAATATTCAGAGATGTTAACATACTGAGCAGCAGTTGTCCAAATGCAGAATAAACACTTGCCAAGGCGCGTGGCAGTTTAAGGCAAAAGAGTCAGGAAAAGGTTTCAATGAATTCTCTATGGATTCCAAGTACCATGTATTTTGCATATTGCTGTCTTGCCATAAGCTTCTAGTAACTTATTCTCTATTATTTACAAAAAGCATAATTTTCAAGTAGGATGTGGATTACCTAATAACCCTTTTTCTCAAAACTGAACAAAGAATGGTACTTTTATGCACAAAAATCTTAAGCAGCCGGACACAGGGAGCTAAGTAACAAAATGACTCTCTGCAGAAGGAACATGGGTTTACATCTACAGAAGAAAATTTTCCCCATGGGCCACTGGCTGCATTGCAGTGCACTGTATTATTAACTACCTCAAGCAAGCTTATGATTACACAGCTGCAATATAAACCTTTGCATAGATGCTTTTGGGCCATTCTGATATGCAATTTAGAACACTAACAGCAGACAGGCAACCTAGGGTAGCGTGATACTGTAGTCACCTCCTGAAGAAAACAGAAAAAATATAAAATAAAAAGGCACCAGGGCCTTTTCTGAGTAATTTTCATTTTGTCAGTGACCTGAATGATAGTGAATGACTCCACAACAGGGTACGTTCATATTCCTCAATAAAAAAAGGCTATAGTAGATCCACAGGCATTTGTAGAAGGCAGAATTTATACAAAGTAGGACTGCTCAGGGATATCACTGGGAAAAGATGTCATGCATGTAGCCTTTTAAATCAGCTGAAAGGCAGCAACTGAAATAATAGAAGAAAAAAAATGCTAAATTCTTAGTGGGACTTCACCTAAGCTCCTCAGATAAGTGTTTTCTGTTGGCCAGGCATTTGGCCAGTCTCAATATCAGCAGTAAGACATACCAGGCCCAGGAACTTGCATGGTGTTTAGGCCTGTTGAATAATGCCTCAAAGCCATTAAAGTGTAAGTAAGTAATGTATGCAAGAATGCTGATGGGTTCACCAGCTAGTTTTTGATAAGACATCATTTCTTATTATGCTGGGAACTTAAGACCATTAATACTATTACAGTAGTGTTCTGGAGGTTAAACCACAAACCACCTGCAAATTAATATGTGCTGAAAAACAATGAAATGTGTTTTAAAGATGGTCAGGCTGATTATAATGTGGGTTTTTTTTTCCTTTTGTTAAATGCACAGTAGCCTGTGGTTTATGTATCTGACAGGGCAACTTGAAATTCTCTACTTTCTTGCAGTTCAATCAAAGTGACCCACTGCAGAACTAATGTACACTGTGGCTGCATGAAGAAAAAGATAATAATAAGTAAATGAACTTACCATGCCTTCCTGATAATGCCCTATAAAACAAAACAAAACAACACACAACAAAACAAAACACAACACAGTTACATATAATTCACTTTCAGACATCATGCTGCAAAAGAAAACAGCATGCACGGCCAGATCTTCAGCTTGGTGAAAACTGGAGTAGAACCATGAAATTAAGACAACCTTAATCAAGGTACTCCAACTGAGAACCTGGCTTAGTCTTGAAGTCCACCAGTATAGTATCTCCTGGATTCACTAAAGTCTCACGGGAAGCCAGATTTCAGATTTCCTACTACTGAACCAAATCCACACACCTTGCCTGAGTGAAGAAGCCTTTTTTATATTGATTTTGTGAAAACATTTCCCTCTACTTTAAAGATGCATTTACCACACCAACCACAATACAACTGCAGGCAAAAGAATTCTTGGAGTGGGTTCTTAAGGACTGCAACATTTTGCTTCAGTTGATCCCTCATAAAACTACTATACATAAACAAATCCAAGAAGATTAATAGTAAGTCAATGGTCCATCTTTTCTCCATTATATTAGAAACTAGCAGATTCTACTATTGCTTTCTGTTGGTTTGGAATAACTTTTCTGCTACAAATTGTTCAGCTCTATATATGTATAGAGCTTGTACTATCATCATTTTACATCCCCAGAGTCCAAGCAGCTAAAAATAGTCCTATCATGCTCCTTTTCTTGAAAGAACCTAGCTCTCAGACAAATCAATACCAACATAAAGTAACGAGGTATATCTTTCTTGCTTGTTTGAAGGACTTTTGAATAAAAAAATGAGAAATAAAATAAATACAGAAATGAATTAATAGCAGATAGATATAAAATAGAGATTTTGTATATCTGCACTCTGCTTTCTCTTGATCTTCTGCTTTTAGTTCCCCAGCTGTGTATATCCTCAACTTTTTGTATTTTTAGATGCATGTTTGCCACTCTTTAGAAAGCTAAAATACAGTCACTGGCTGATGCATCATCTTCCTTGGAACCCCAATACCGAAATCTAAATATCAGCAAATGTTTGAATTTCTGAGACGCATCTGTGTTCAATTACTGAACTGCTGGCAAAAAGTGGTGTTGACATACTCAGTGTTACCAGTTATTTCCTCTTGGATTTGCCGAGACTGGAGGATTCCTTCTCGTTTCTGGAAAAAATAAAGAAGTGACATTTTTCTTAGTAAAGTTAAATGCTGAGGGTACAGTAAAAAATTATTTGTGATCCAGAAACATAATTAGATAAGAAACCTGCAAAATAAGAACTTTTTTTAAACTAACTTAAAGTGATATATTATTTCACCTTGCAAGTATTTCAGAAAACTCTTTTGTACATTAACAGGAAATCTGAAACTCCACCTGTAGAAGGAAGTATTTCTTTTCCTTTCTCCATTGTTCTTAATTCGCTTTTCTTTTAAAGGCCCCAATTCAGCAAGACATTTGAAACACCTAAACACATATGTAAGTATTTTAGTAGAGGTATGTATAGGTGAGTTGAATCAAACCTTGTATTTCAATGAACAGCTTAGCAGATGGTGCCTGTGATTCTCTTTTGCAAAAATCTTGCTCCCAGGCTATCTGTTCTTTCTACCCTACTCATACACTTCCTTTTTGCCTCAGTGTTTTCTGACTTCTCTCCACTCAAAGAGCTCTATTTGCTTGTGATGGAAAATCAAAATGGAGGATAAATCATTCACAGCCCGCTCTAGACCCTAGTCACCTTGGTGTTAATATATGCACTGACTCCAGTGTTCTTCAGAAGTGAGTTCTTCATACATGGTGGAAAGTGGCTTGAGTCTGGAAGCTGTACACAAAATGACAGAAGCCAACTCAAATGGTCGCTTTTTGAGTCAATTTTAAAATGAAGGAGTTTCAAAATTTAAAACTGTTTCCAGGATACTGATCACAGTCATCTGGTGGCAGTGTAAATAACGCACATATGTTTTGCCTCTCTTTGTGTTCTTTCTGTTAATTCTATTCACTGGAATTAGCAAAATTTTGCAATACAGAAAGAAAAGTCAGGCGAATGCTGATGACTGCATGTAGAGTCTAGACATTAGGCAATTATTCGTGATTCTTCACTCTCTGTTAGACAAGGCAATGAGGAAAAGAAATTTACGCTGGTCCTACACTTGCCTTATAGATAGAAAGGAGAAAAGGGGAATAACCTTTTGGAAAAGTCCTTCATAGCATGTGAACTGGGGCTGCTGCTCTTCCCTGCCTCGGAGAACGTAGCACAGCCCACCTAAGACAGTGCTGTGTGTATGATGTGCTGAGGATTTGGCCAGGGTTGAGTCTATTGCTTCTATACTGCATTACTAAAATATACGGGGATCAAACTTACTTTCTGCAAGAAAGGTATCCATGGCACTCTATCGGTCATTCCGCACTGGCACTTGGAGTAATCTGAACTGTCCTTTTAGCCAGATTATAGTTTCAGATGCTTTGCGTTACATTTTGAAAGCCCTATAACTGAACATCCTGCACATTGTTAAAAATGCATTCAGGGAGGACCTCTGAACACTAGAAAGACAAAGTGAAGTCCAGCGTGTTACTGAAAACACTGAAAGAGGGGACACACAACAGCTGCTAAGACATCTTCTGTCCCATATCTTGAAAGTCTGAAGAAAAACTACATCTCTTAAGGCTATCTTCTTTTCCAGTTTGTGCAGATAGCAGTAAGTACTTGCACTTGAAGTTACAATCTGTTTTATACTAGCTAGTTAGAATTCCACTCTGGGACTTTTGTTTATTTTTTCCTTTGCTGCAGAATGAAAGGAAACTTTTATTTCTTCCTGATGATGACTCTGACATGCCAATGGAGCAAAAGTGCTAGCTGCTCTTGTCTCCTAGAGAAGCTGGGCATCATTGCAATGACTACTGTACTTCTCAGTGCCTGGGCTGGTGATGTAGGAGAAGAAAAAGGCTTCTAATACTCTACCTCCCCTCTGTAAACATGCACAAACAGCTCGAAATATACTCCAGTACCAATATAAAGCATATTTCCTGTTTTGATAAACTGCAATTAGTGTCAGTACGAGTTCTTGATCTTGATTGTATTGTTGTCAATGAAAAAAAGAAAAGAAAAAAAAAAACAAAACAAAACATCAAACCCTAGTTTTTTGCCTGGCATCTGATGACTATCATTAATGGAATTTCCACAATGCCCAAAACCAACAAGCATCTGTTGGTCATGTATTTGACCAGCACACGTCAAGACAGACTTTTCTATGCTTTTGATTTGTAAAGACTGGTCCCAAGGGCAACAATCAGAATGGACCTTAGAAACATTAGTCTTAGGACCTTCTCTCTAAAGGCTGCTTCACATATATCTTTTGCACTCTCCACCTCAAAAATTTGCCTTGACACCAGAGTCACCTGTTGTGAAGTTTATATCAGACAGAGAATGACACAATGTTCCTGAAAGTACAAATAAGTGCTACGGAGGACTGAAAAACTGTTCAGCAACGTTCCTTTAAGACAACAGTGACTATAACTGAAACAGCAAATTATGAAAATCAACACCTACTATTTGAAAGTCACTGAGAAATGAGGCATGTATTAGAATTCCTCATTAAAAAGCTGGACACACATTCCAGTGACCACAGAAGACTTTATTTAGACAGGCTTGGCATCTTCTTCCCTCACAGCTGAAAGACTCCACTAAAGGCCATGAAAGATCTTCCTAATCACTTATTTCAAATTGGCAACTACCCCTAGAACATAAGAATACATCTGGAATTTGAGTAATATGTCTGGAAATGGAAGGGGTCTCTTCTTCAAGCCTCTTCACATCAGCCATATGTCACCAGTTTCATGTAACTGCTTAATTGCCCACACAAAGTCCCATTCTGACAGCCTTCCCACTATTAGGTTTTGCCTAGGTATTGTTGCTATCCATCTCATCTGGATGATCGTGTTTTGTAATTGCCTCACCAAGATGAAATGCAGAACTACTCTGGAGGTTGAAAGAACAAACTCATTTGTCAGAGGTTCAAATAAAGACTTTTTGGGAATCTGAAGGCAATGCTGCTTGGAAACATTTCAGACCTTCCCAGGTCTGACAGGCAGTGGGACCAATGATGTCAGATAAAACTTGTGATGTACACCTTCTTCTAATCTCATTAATTTCCTAGCTTTGCTTAACAGCAGCTTATGTACCCAAGAATTGCTGCCTCAGTGCTCAGAACATGCTTGAAGCCATTCTGGCTGCTCTACCAATGCATTCTTATACTCTCTGACTTACAGCTCTTGCACACAATCTGTCATTTAACCATTTGTGGATGGTATAAATAATTAATTTTCAAAAAGAGGCAAAATGATGCCAAGACCCAGCTCTCCACAAAAGCTCTTACTTTTTTCAGTAGAATGATCAAACAAAGCCTGGGCTCTGTTCAAATTAACTCATTCTATTAGGATGGAAGGAAAAGAAAAATTATATAACAGAATAGCTACAAAAGGTCCAACTATCACAATTTTTCCCAAATCAGCTTATAACCCAGATTTCATATTACTCTCATTGCTAACAGCTTTTGTTCAAAACAGTCAAAGGAAACAAACTTCTGTAAGAATCGTGCTGATTACCTGTTGCCCATGAGTACATTTTTTGACTCAGAAATATCTTTGTTTCTATTTCAATAAGCTATACCCAGCCAACACAGCAACCCTCACACGTTGTATGCTGCTCAATCCAAAAGAAATTATAAATGAATTAGGGTAGTCTTCCTTAAAGACTTCATAAAGGTACTTTGTTCCTTTATTTCTCCCTCTCTACTATTCCCTTTATCAAGCTGTATAGAGCAAAATTTAAAACCAGTTACCACATAGTCCGTTGAGTTTCCCTAAGAGTGACCTTACTTTACAGAACGTATGAGGATTTAGAACATGAGGAGTGCAAATTTGAACACTAAATTAGGCTTTCAGATCTGCTGATGGTTGATTAAAACTTTCATTGAGTTTAAAGGGTATGTGATGAATACACAGAACCAATCCCACAGGACATGAAAGACAGATTTAGAAAATAAAAATAAAAACTCACCCACCATAAAATAAAAATGAAAAATGTCTCAACCACAATTACAGTAAGAATACTGTCCCCCACCCTATGTTAATAGGAATCAGCATAGCCTTGGAGTTCCACTGATTGGCTTTCACCAACGACTGGGTCTGCAGGGCAAAATCTTCTGCAACATTACTTGTATTTCATTCTGGTGCAAATGCTTTCTCTGCAATTCACTGGCGCCTGAGTTACAGCTGTGTAGCTAAGAGGCAAAACAGTGAGCCAGATTCTCCCACTACTTATTGTTTTTAAATTGGTTTATCTCTACTGACTTCAGTGGATTTGCTGTTGAACTACATTAGCCTATTAAACAAGAGGACAATTATGTCCATTGATTTCAATGGGAATGTTGTCTGGATATATAAAGTGACAGCAGAATGCAAGATCTGGTTCTTTATTTTAAGACTATGTTCTTCTTCTGGTTTAGTTTCTTATCCCAAAGATGCCCTGACTGCTGCACTCCTGATTTCTTAAGCTCTTTTTGGTAGAACTTAGAGATAAACCAGTATAATTCATATATTTATAATGAACAAAGGAAAGTGCTTTAAAGTTATATTTCTCTGAAGTCTTAGACATGTAAGTGCAGATTTGCTGGGGTTCTCTTCCATCCTTTGTGGAGAAACCCAAGAAGCACTGCCTGAGAGTCAATGAGTCATTATCAGGCATCAGTAATGCATCTACCAGAGACTCCCCTTCAGATTTCTCCCCAAATTACAAAACTTGTTTGATCTGAATGCTGGAAAAATTAGTGGTTACTTTCTCAGATCTGTCCCACAGATGCTCAGTCACATAAAACTTAACCAATAGCTCTTTGCACCAGATACTTCAACATCACTGGTAACATCAGTTAAAGCCCATAAATACAGACAGTTACAGTGCGGAAAATAAAGGCAAAGTTAATTGGAGAGAAAGAAAAGCAGATTAATAAGGAAGAGGCCAAATAAGATAAAGCAAGCACAAGTCCTGAAAGAAAAATGGTGAACAGAATAACATGAAGACTTTGGATGGATGAGGCTCTAATAAGGAGACTAACTGACACAAAAGATTTAGATGATGGGATTTTTTTGCATGCTTATGAGAAAACCAACACTGTAATCAGACTAAATTAGCATGCACAAGGCTCAAAAAGAATATTTAGTCACCTAACATGAATCTGAATGTAATAAACAGTGACAATTCATCATTCCGTGCCAAAAATGATTTGCATCTCTATACAAGTGAGAAGACCGTCAAAAATGGGAAAAATAATAATTCTAGAGATCATACTGGGTGATAAACAAACACATTCCAACAATAATAATGCTTCATATATTTTTAATGTCAGAGTCTGGCCACTTCACAATCAAAATAAGATATTCTGAGCCACAGCTCCATCTGGGAAAGCACTTCTGCCTTTTTCTGGTTGAAGCACTGTCAGCAGGAAGATGCACGAGTGTTTCTTGTCAGCCAGAGAGACACACATGCCTGCCCAAACAGAAACTCTAGATACAATTTTCAAGAAACCCCTCTAGTCAATTTCACAACACTACCAAGAGCTCTTCAACACCTCTTACCTGCACAACAACAACCTGAATGGACACATGATCTGGGAGTCTGATTGGTGCTCGAAAATACTGTGATAACGCAACCAGAAGATGAAGTATTGCTACGAGGCTTTTAGCATGAACAGCTGAAAAAGATATTAAAAGCACAAGTTACAAACTGAAAAGTAAGTAGGGCGCGTATTTTTACTTTTTAGGATGTAGGGATTATAGGACTCTTTTCCTCTTGCCACCTGGACGCAGGGGGCACTTCTAAGGCATCTCTCCTTTACTGGTCTCCTCCTGCTCAACGGGTCATGCAAATGCAGCCTAGTGAGTAGATGTGCGTCAGCACCAAAGCGTTACTTTTTGTAAGAACGTCTGGATGCCACAGGCTTGTGTAGATGGAAATCTAAAGCTAATCCAAAAGCCAGATTTCATGTACAGCAGTTTAAGTGCTGTCTCTGCATTCTCCTTGCCTTTCCTTTATTCCCTTTATTTCAATAAGGATTTATGGACTATCAGAAAGATATTTTTGTACTCATAACATGTACTTATTCATTTTTAAGTGTCACAGTGTCTGCAGGATGATAAACGAGCCTATTTTGGCAGAGGCCTTAAGCAATAACTTACTAAACTCAATGACTCAAACATTCCTCATGAAGTTATTATAGTTCTTGTTATTGAAGCTTTTTCACAGCAGGTTTCATGTGGGTAGTTAACACTAACATGACTTACAAGATATCAAAAGCCTTACTGCAGGAAATCCTTAATCAAGTATCAAACCATTGGCATGAAGTAAATAATTTTTAATTCCTATGACTGCCCTTCTTTTTCTTCTTCTGTTTTTGCATTTATAGCCTTTCCCAGACTACTATTCCCAAATGTTCTTTGATGATTACACTACAGCACACTTATGTTTTTTGAACACTTAGGTTTTACTTGAACTAACTAACAACTACTACCTTACTTCACTGCTAAAGCGGGATCAGATTCACTAAAGTATCCTTCTTCATTATCTTCTAACGCAAGTCTCAACTATGCTGTGGAAATACCCATTCATATAAAATGCAGCACCACTGTTAAATTTTGCTGGTGTGCCAGTGGTTATGGATGAGGTGCTTTAGCAGAACGCTGAAAGGATGTCTGTCTGCCTAGCACCGGTGTGTGCTACAGCTGGCTCCAACTGCTGCTGTCTATCTCTACTTCAGCTCTAAAACACATGTGAAACATTAAATTAAAACTAGAAGTTAAATTGTTAGACCACTCTGAACACCCTGCCTCCAGCTGCATAACAGAGAATGGAAAAAACCTGGGGGAAGGTTGAAGAGAAATGGGGACAGAAAACTCATTGGGACCACACAAAGGGGAAAGTCAGAGACGCCTCATGTTCACTCTTCCTCCCCCAAGCTATTTCCTGCTCATGTATTTGTTGTGAATGAAATGGGACACAAAACTGCTCAGCTCAAGACAGGTAGAGGAGACAGGGAAACTGCTCAAGGTATTCACTAGCATGAAATGATTCTGGACATCAAACTTAAAACAGATTGAGAGGTCTAATTTTCTAAAGCTGCTGATAACATGTTTTCTGCAACACATACGCACTACAATGTCTTGTGTTGAGCCACCAATAATATCTGTTAGATATTACTATGTTCACTTTTAATACAACAAAATGGAAGGGTGCAGTCCTAATCTTGATGAGAGTTTTGTACCAGTATCAGTGGTTCAGATTTAGCCTTTAATGATCAGAAATATTATTCACAGAATCACCACGGTTGGAAAGGACTTCTGAGATCAGTGTCCAACCACAAACAAAAACACAATGCACACCCTACAATCTCGGCCGCTAGAGCGTGCCCTGAAGGGCCACATCTACTTGTTTCTTAAACACCTCCAGGGATGGTGACTCAACAACCTCCCTGGGCAGGCCATTCCAGTGCCTGACCACTCCTTCAGTAAAGTAATTCTTCCTAATATCCAGTCTAAACCTTCTCCGCTGCAACTTTAGACCATTTCCTTGTCATTATTCACGTGGGAGAAGAGGCCAGGACTCTCCTCTCTACAACCTCCTTTCAGGCAGTTGTAGAGGGCAATGAGGTCTCCCCTCAACCTCCTCTTCTCCAAACTAAACATGCTCAGTTCCCTCAGCCTCTCCTCATACAACTTGTTCTCTAGACCCCTCACCAGCTTGGTGGCTCTCCTCTGGACAGGTATCTTTTCGTATCTACGTTGCAAATTTTACACAGATAAAGAGTCCTTAGGACCTAACTCTCCTACTGCTCGTCTACTACATTTATGCAGGTAGTTGCTCTTTTCAACAAACCAATTAAGTAAGAGAAAACTTAAGCTGGTATGCATATGGACTTAAGAGCAGAAATACTGTCCTTTGACAAACAACAAACTCTGAAAAGACAGTTTATTTAAATTGGAAGTTGAGCACCAGTAAAGAGAATAGAGTGTATCACATCTGGAAGTGCCCTGCAGAGCAGCTCCTACCATAAACACCAGGTTTCAGCTTTCCCTTATCACTGGGCATTTCAGAATTCCAGACAGCTGCTATAAACTCTGGGCTGTCAACAAATGAGGACAGCATAGAAAACACACAGCTTACAGTCAACGTTCCATTTAATGCTTCTCGGAGGGAGCTTAAGGGTTTCATTGATCTTTTCAAGCACTGTCTGTAACTTCTGTTTCTGAGCAATTTCAGACTGAGTAACTTCAGCAACATTCAGCTTCTCACTTTCAAGTTTCTCTGAAGTGATAATAGGAAAAAAAAACAAAACAGAAAAAGAAACAGTTAACTCCATGAAGAATATAAAAACATTCTCTGACCCAGCTGTGCATTCAAAAGATATTGGACTTTCTAGTTTTAAAATTATATATTTTTTCTTCCAGAACCACCCCCTCCCTCCCCCCCATCTGAACTCCTATAGTTCATATTTTCCCTTTATTTACCCACAGCCAAGGGGACAGTGAGGTACTAATGAAAGGCACACTACTGGCTAACGAATATTTGCTGCCAATTCCTTTTAGGCAAGGCAACTCTCCCATACTGGGAGAGTAATAATATAATGTAATATAATATAATGGGTAAGGCCCATTACTCCCATTGCTACTGGATAAAGAGTATTCTGTATGCAAGTGGCTTGTACAGCAGACCAGCAAATCTAGCAAACAGATAATAACTTTAAGAAGATTCATTAACCAGTTTCAGCCTCCTGGCTTCTCTATCACACTCAGGAGATTTTAAAATTTTACTTGGCCCATTTATGATAAAAGTGAAGTGACATCATATTCATAATGGTGGAGGATGCACCCAAGAAATGTGAACAAGTATTTCTGGAGGTATGAAAACAACTAAAATCTTGGGCAATTTTTTTTCTATGAAACCACAGCCCTTTTCTGTACTCAAAATTTGCAGTATGTTTTAAACTACTTTATGAAGCAGTTTGTTAATAAATAGCACAAATTGCTAGATACATACATACATGGCTTAGTGTTTACCATTAAATAGTAAGCAAAGAAAATTTAGTAGTAAAAGCTCCCTGATAACAACATTAGAAACAAAATGCTTGATTGCCTATCAGTTTACTTCTATGAAAAAATAGCTCATCAAGCTTGGTAAGAGCTGATCTTGTCCTCTTCAAAGCCAACTGAGTATCTTCCCAAAGAGGGTGAGCCTGAGCTACCAGTCTACGAATCCTGCCTAAGAGACTGTTGTCTCCATGGGTTTCTTATATCTCTGCAGAAATCAGCTTGTGCCTAGTCTCACAACAAGACCAAAGTCCATAATTAGCATAGACCTGACCCACAATAATTAAGGGTAATGGAAGAGATACCACTGAAATCAGTAAGTGCTCGACGAGTGTACGCCTACTTAGAGTCAGGCTATATCTGATACACATTTTTTGGGTTTTGGGTGAAGTCACTGGAGGTCTGTCCATAAGAATCAAATTGCTCAGTCTGGGGCACATCCAGTCCATCACAATATATTCAACAGCTTAAACATTCATATAAGGGAATAGTCTGTGCAGTCTTTATTAGAACTGCTCACATGATGTTTCAAGATTCATTTATGATACTGAAAAGAAATTTACTGGAGACTTTATGAGCTGTAATAACTAAGAAAATGGCTTCCAAGCCAGCAGTTAAAAAAGCACATGCCAGCTCTGCATTAGCAGTTTCTTTTCTCTATCTGTTTCTCAGCTGAAGCTCAGTTTGCAGTCCACTGGGTATAATTACCTCAGTAATGTTAAAAGCCAGACATCAAATCAGAAAGAAATTCCAACTTTCCAGAGGAACTTCGCGATGTGAACAAACTATAGTATGGAACCAGTAGAGATTAAAAACATCCACTACTACACTGAAAATACCTTCGAACTTACTTTCCACTTGTAACACAGTTAAGTTTGTACAGCACATATGCAGATAGTAAATTTAATTGGAGTGAATACTGTTGCCAAGACAAGAACCCTCCCTCCCTAGCACCCCAGGTAGGCATTATGCTGTTCTCATCAACGACAAAGCACCACACATTGCACTAGCTATAAGGATTGCGCGTATAGCCTGTTGCTCAAGGGTCTCATAATACAATGCTATTTTTATATCACTTAGTGGCATAAATGTAAGATGATACCAAGGCTCCTAAGTAGGAACAAGTGATCCACTTACTGACAAAGTGCCCCAACAGCATGCACATATATTTTTTCTTACCAAATAATTTCTGCAATACTTGTCCATCATACAGGTCTTCCGCCAAGTCTTTCACAATAATCCTCTCTCCTACCAACACATCATTAATCCAGTCAATTAATACCTATATGGGAAACACAAATTTGGCAATATTATACACTATTCATTTACAATTTAAAACACATGTCATTTTGTACAATGATGAAAATATTTAGCAGAAAGAATACCAAAGCTGCAATGACTCAAAATACAATCGGTCTGAAACGCCACCAGAAGAAAACAGGAAGGCATTAGGAAGGACTCTTCTAAGATGACTGTGTCAATGCACCACAAGATTTAGACAAAGACTGGATTGAGGCAGATTCTGGAATGAAATCTGCCCTCTGCTTTCAGTAGTATTTTAACATTTTGTGAGGCAAAAGGTGTTAAGGTTGATTCTAATGAAGCTTCCTCTCAAGTTCCAACCCCAAGAATCACAAAGACAAGGGAAGTCAGTGTCATCTTAGATTGGGGGCGCGATGGGACTAAGAATCTGGACTCAGGATTTTAATCCAAATCCCTAAATCTGTGCCATATCTAGACAAAGATACTACAACAAATGACCTGCCCATTTCACTGCGCTGTATACACTATGTGGTCTCATTTAATCAATATCTAAATAGTGCTTTAAAGTATTCAAATGAAAGAGACAGGGATAGCATTAAAAAATAGTTTCACTTTCTTGAAAGTGTTTATATGCTTTTCATTACCTTCATTAGTTCTTGTAATTTTGGATCATTTCTTGAATTTGGATCAACCATTGTTCGGACTTCATTTTCCTCTGGAAGGTTTAAAAGAAAGATATTAGAAACTATTACAGACATGACACTTTATTTTACATCAAGCTTTTATGTTGAGATGTAAAATTGTTGTGAATTACCTAGCATAGTGTCCTCAGGGTCTAGTTCGAATGGAATTGGACTGAGAGGTAAGTTAATGGCATTTATTCCTTCTTCCTGTAATTCAGATACTAGGAAATAAAAAAGAAGAGCTTGGTCAAATTTCAATTCAATTTTACTTACTATTTCACTCTTGTTGAAAGTAGCATTAATTGTCTTAATTTCTTTATAAGAACATGACTCCATTAAATGTGCCACTAGGTGTAATTACAGCAATAAAATATAACTAATAAAAATGGGAGACCCAGCCAACAAACCTTTACTTGTATGAGTAGGTTTTTCATGGATAATGGTACTGGAATCAATTCAATTTCCTCAAATCTCTTCCAGTATTAGGCCCATTGTCCTCAAATTTAAAAAAGCTCACTTGCATTCTAATAGTCCTGACATTTTAACACTAATGAATCATTCCAGCTGAGGGAAATGACTATTGCTCTCTGTTATGTCACCCTTGCTCTGGAGATGCTTCAAGTTTAGCTACTTGAGACGAGCTGGGTCCATGTACATATCCAACACAGGAGCTGCCAGACTGATAAACTATTTAGGACTGAAGATGCAGTTGAAGTACACAGCTCCCTCCGTTGTTCAGGTCAGAGACCAGCTGGAGCAGACTGGGAGGCTTCTGGTCAGTGTTCTTGGGATTTCTTTAGCAGAAACCATGGCAGCAGGACACAGGAGTAAGATGATCAAACTTCAAAAGTACTGCCTTAGTGTGAAGTCCAGACAGAGGCTGAGAAAGAACCATACCATGGAAATGGAGAAGTAAACCAAAATCCTATAGTCTGGAGCTGTACGGCAATCGGGAAATACAGACAAACTCCTACTCAGCCGAAGTCCCCCTAGTATTGCAAAAATCTATGTTCTTGTAATACATGCTCTGAGAGATCCAGAGAAGCACCATAAAAGCAGTCCTGCCGCTAGTTCTGTACTGTACAGGTTCTGTAGCCGGTACAACATGGAGAAACATCACTCACGCCTCCAGTGACCCAAACTTTAATAGGTTGCAAAACCAAACCCCTTCTTTCACTGCCCAAGTATGTTTCCATAACAGAAGAGAATAAATACAAAAAAGCCAATACACTAATCTACCGCAATGGAAGAACACACAGCACTGTGCAGGGAGGGTAGCCCACTGGTGATCAGACAAGTTTGTATCCGCTTTGTAACCAAGGAATCAGTGCAAATCTGATTTACCCAACCAGGAAAGAGGCTCGCTGTCTTATGAATGACAAGGAAGTAATGTTGTTTTGACCACTAATTTTCCAGTGTGCAGACCTTGAATAAAATTGGTTGTTGGCACAATCATTCAGGTTGGAGTTTAAACTTGAATAACTAAATCCAATCATCCTACATGTATCCTCAAGATTCAGGTAGCTGTATACAGCTTCTGACATGAACTAAAATATGTGATTGGTGTGCAGACACAAATTTGCCACCTAACATTTCAGATTTCCTACCTGAAACTTTCTTCAGTTTGTTCTGAAATTTACAGAAACCCAAATTGGTTTGAATACAGAAATGTTCAGAGAAACAGAAAAGCAGAAAGTGACAGTAGAGATCATGTGTTTTGACCCTAGCTCCATGACCACCTTGTAAGTTAGCTTTTGGAAAATGTTTTGCTTCTCTCCCTTAACTTCCTGTGTGCAGCAAGTACAACCAAGTTTCACATGAACACTGTGATAATTAGTCAGTTGGTGTGATAACAGTACTTAAAACTCTCCAAATATTTTCTATGCTTTGTGAAATGTTTTGTTCTCTGCCAGATTAAATGTCTGTTCACATTTCAAGAGTCTGCATAGCTGTATTCAAGAATCTATAAAAGACTCCCAGCAATAATGGCTATTAGAATGTTTATTACTTTTAATTGTACAAAAACAACTTTGAAAAATCTACTACCTTCAATACTGAAGCACTAACTTCACTCCATATACTCACCCTGCTTGTGTATCTGTGAAATACAAATACTAAGCAGCTCTACAGAGTTATAAAATAATGTTGACAATAACAGTTCCCTAGATCATTGTATATCCTCTAAAACTGATGGCTGAGAGCAATGGACCAAATTAATCCCTCATGTAACTCCACTGAGTTCTGAGGAGTTATAGTAAGGATGAATTTGGTCTAGCATGTACAATCTCAGGAACTGTTTACACTTAATGGCCATCTTTTGAACTGTTAGCACTCCTTAGAGAAAATCACTGTTGCTTCTATTAACCTCTTTGATTTTTTTCTTTTTTTAATTTTGGTTCAAAATGGTTATGGGCATAAAAATGTCAGTGGATAGAAAACTTCCATGTGTTCTCAAATGTTTAGTTCATGGAGGACTTCCACACAAAGGTCCCTAGGCAGAAAATGTTTTTCACATCAATCCCAGGAGGGAGCACAGTTAATAAAATCTGTTCAAGCCAACTGGCTCCACTAAGCTCTCCTATCCTGTAGGGCTGGATGCTCTGCTTGGGGCAAAGACACACTGGAGGAAGCAGTCAGCTCAATCTCCTAATGAAGGATGGTGGGGAAAGCTTTTCCCTGCTCTCTCCAGGGAACAACCCACTGGCAAAGCTTGCTGACACTTCTCCAGGGAGCCCAAGTGAACCTTTCAAGGCTGAATGTTTTATAACATTCTTTACAAGGCCTACTGAAATTCTCAATATTTGTCCTCCAACGGGCACAACTATTACATTCTATTTTTAATAACGTGACCTTCATCATATTATCAGAGTTTCTGAAAATAAGAGAAAGCAAACAAAAAAGCCCATCATATCTTTGCATGGAAAGGAAATATAAAATACAAATAAAGTAAAATTAAATATACATGAGAAACTAATATATTCATCTGTTCTAGAAGGCTTTGCAAGTGTTATATTTATTGTACATCAGGCACTACATCTGGCTTTGCTGTACACAAGTATACACAAGTGGTGGTTCTGCTCTCCCAAGTCGCTCACCTGAATTGCATACATTCCTCAAACCTGCCCAGGCCATGTGCAGAACCTACCCAGACCACCTCCGGATGATCCAAAGATCCCAGACAGATCCAGGTTGCCAGAGAGGACAGCTCCTCCTCAGCCAACGCATTCTGCAGTGCGCAACCCATTCCCAACATTGGTATTAGTCCCATAATAAAGACTTCTGCCCTCCTGTCCCCTACAAGCAGAAAACACGATGGAGAAACCCTGAGTCTGATAGCATCTTTTTAATTTCTTTCTGAATACTGAAAAGATTTAACTACAGATTAATACTACTAAAAGGAGCAGGTAAGAACACATGCATTAAATCAAGTTGTCTATAAAAGGAAAGAAAATGCATTATGTAGCATAGCCTCACTTTTTAAGAATTTCCATCAGAAAAAGTTCCATGACAAACCACTATTATACACTTAGGTGTTATAGAGGAACCACAAAAACGTGACTGAGGTTATGAGTTTGCAGTTTCAGCAGAGGAATCTATTTTCAGCTGCTTTTCATTAATTTGTTTTAATTAATTTTCATGAAAATCACTTCAGCAATTTAGTATTTTAATGAAAACAAAGTACACGTTTGGGATACTTTTTGCAGGAACTGAAATTAAAATCATCTAATTTCTTTAAATACTTTGAGGAATGACGTGGAGCATCAGTAAGACCTCCACTCTGAGTCTTACAGTGTGAAGACCCAGGAAGGGAGGAGAGGACAGAGCTACCGCAGTTCATCTATACCACACCAGTTGCTAAGAGTCAGACCACTGCACTGGGACCTGTGGCAGTTCCTCTGAAGGATGGCACCCACAGAGCTGTCTGCTTGACATCAGGCCCACTTGGCCACTGGATGACCCCAACAAATAGACTTAAGAACACTTTTCTATTCTTACTCTCTGCTGTGGCCCAGATATAGCCTACTGCATTGGCTACCATGGGGCTTGTTCTTGTGATGCTTATATTGGCATGATTAGGGACTTTGTCCTTTTGGATGTGAGAGGAAAATCCAGTCCTTTATGTATTTTTTACAGTCACCACGCTGAGTAGAACTGGGGGTTGAACATACTTCTAAAGCAAGACCCTTAAAAGCAACAGTTAAACATGGCCCAGGCAAATCTCTATCGAATAACAATGTGAAAGTCCCAGCTTTAACTCTGCAAAAGGAATGGACACTTCTGCTCAGACTTCTGACTCAGTTCCACATGCCAAATTCGCTATGATGTAATCAAGTGCAACTCCACTGCTATCAGCTGTCAACAGACTTCCTCCAATCATGCCAGCACCAAATTTGGCCCCAGAGCTGGGGAGCCCACAAGCTTGCATCAACAGCAACCACAGCAGCTATTTTAAGCTGGATAGAGTTCTTACTGTTTTAGATGCTCTAGGATTACAAGGTCATAAACCTATGCTATCAAATCTACACCGGTGCTCTGAGCCAGGCTTGGCCCTTTGATGCATGCATTCAACTGCCATTGAAACTGCTGGACGCCAAGCACATCTGAAAGTGGAGTACTGCCCATACGGTTTAAATTGGCTTAATTCCTCTAGTACATGCAGCCTGTTGCTCCACATTGTATTTATTAGACAGTTTCATTTGGGTTTTTTACTTGTTTATTTTGTGTGCTGAAGGCTTTTGCTGCCCTGTTCAGTATTCAGGGCTTAATGTTATTCTGATTTGAATAAAACACATCTTATTATTTAACTGAGCTCAAAAATGCCACATCACCCAATGCACTCTCTGTGGTTTAGACATATTTTAGCATATCTATCCAAAGAACCATAAAATAAATACAGCAAGATATAGTGTTAACTGGTCTCTCCTCTGAGTGCTACAGCCATGTCTTTCCATATAATTGATTCTGTACTTACAAAACTAAAACCACACAAGCACTACAACACTAACGAATCAATTCTGAAAGTTTGTGATTAACTATATCCAAACCCTAGTGTTGGAGAACAGTTACACAATGCTTCTAACCTCAATCTTTCAAAATTAGGAGACTTAAATATATGCATGTACACCTACATAAATACATATACACAAACTTCTGCAGTTGTTGAGTTTCCTTTCTTCCATTACTCTAAGGGTTTTCCATTCAATGCCTTCTCATCCATTTTTAAGGCTGTATATAGTGGACAAGCTTGGACCAGCTTGACAGGTGGGCTAGGGCAAATCACATGAAGTTCAACAAAGCCAAGTGCAGGGTCCTGCACCTGGGACGCAGCAATCCCTGTGAGGGTGGTGAGGCACTGGAATAGGTTGCCCAGAGAAGCTGTGGATGCCCCATCCCTGGAAGTGTTTAAGGCCAGGCTGGATGGGGCTTTGAGCAACCTGGTCTGGTGGGAGGTGTCCCTGCCCATGGCAGGGTGTTGGAACTCAATGATCTTTAAGGTCCCTTCCAAATCTAACCATTCAATGATTAAGCTTGCTGTAAAAAGTCAAACTACCTGATACTACAAACTACTATGGTAGACTGTAATTTTATGTGCCGCATCTCTATCTTAAGCTACTTTTTCCTGGAACAGACACAACTTGGAAGGCTAGCTGCAGACACCATACTGCCAGAGTAACACTGGATATTTGCATATACACCCACATTCAAACATGCATGCATATGTTACATATGTTTATGTATGTAGACAGAAACTGTAGCTTGTTTAGAAAACTGCTCATTTTCAATAAGAAATGTCTTTACTGCTCTTGCACAGAGAGATGTGCACTCAATTATAGCTGAGTCAAATTTAAATGAATCGGGGTTTATTTCATGTTCTCTTTACTGGGTGCAAATTTCTGATAAATGCTCATGATCTTGATGGCTTGCTTTTGTAACCACTTTCGTACAAGCACAGCTTTACTATTTCTACTGACCTGATAGTCTGCAATGCAGACTTTAGTGCAAATGCCTGCATCCACACAGATTTCAGTGGATTTATGCTGACTTATACCAGCTCACTGGCACAGTGCGATTCTCCTCCCCACCCCCCATACTCCAGTTGAATACTCTGAAGTAAGTCCAGTGGAGTAATTCTGAATTTGTCCTGGTAAGCATGAGAAGAGATCTAAATTACCTAAGATGGCCAGAGAATAAGAGAAAAACTGGCAAAAGTGTTTTCAAAAAGTCCTAGTTTAAGCTTTTACAGAATGATATTATTTAGTCAAGCAAACTTACACAATTGCTTTCTGGGCCATCCATCCAAAACGCTATTTTCTAAAGCTTGTGTGTGTGCATCTTATAAGTCCACAAAGGGAAAAGAAAATATTAATCTAAAATGGTACTGCCTAATTTTCTTGACTATGTAATTCATCCAATATGGATTCTGGCAGCTCAGCTTTAACTCCAAAACAAAAGAAATCCACACAAAAGACAATAAATCTGCATTACACATGGTACTAAAATGATCCAATGGATTTATAGATGTTTACAAGTTTGCAGAGTGTGACACAGCGTCCACCAGAAATTTGATATTCACAGCACAAAACATCATAAACATATGTCTGCAACTACAAAGGGGCCTTTTTATGTGGGGATCATTGTTAAAATTGTCTTCAGAACATAAACCTTAAGTTGTAAATGCTACTCCCCATTTATTCTCTGAGACATAACAAATGAGGAAAGAAAAGCAGAGATATGTTTGTAATTGAAAATGTTTCTCAGGAAATGATCTGTACAGGAACATCATTCTCATTCCATTAACTGCTGACTCCAAGCCAACCATTTGTAAAAGTAAATAAATATGCAAACTGGCTGACAACAGTGTGCCTGCCTTTAATGTTACTGCATTAGTACCCAGTTTCCAAAAAAGAATCTATTTTCTTTTCTCATTTCTCCATTAAACCAAACATGGCATACACACAAAAGAACGGGAGAAATGCTGTTCACAAAGAAGAATGGGAGAAATGCTATAATTTAATTTTCATGTATGCAATACAAATTAAATGCTTATTGCCTTGAACTTTCTTTAAAGTCCAAACATACCCTGGAGTACCTCAGTGACCGGCTTGCTGTTCCTTCCTATTTTGAAACTAGCAGGTGAAAAAACCCTCCATAGCTTGACAGATCTCTGATCTGAGTAGGTAAAAACAACAAGAGGACATGGAGCTAACTCAATCCTTTTAAAGAATACACATTATTTTCTTGGCCATATCACAAGCAGCTTCATTAAGCTTTACATGCTTTCATATTTCAGTTGGGATGAGGGTTCTTTCTCAGAATTATCCTGTAGTTTCTAAGAGGTAAGAAGTGGTGCAGGGTCAAGCTAAGACAAATGCCAGTCATTCCATTCATTCCTTCACAACACATCCTCTCAACACATCTTTTAAAACACGTAAGCAGTATTTGCAGATGTTTTGAAAGTCTGTTGTCTATAGAGTGTTTAAAACATCACTGAAAAAACCCTCAAAAGACAGCGCTGGGAACAAATGCAGACAGGATTTCAAATGACACTGATTTTGTCACCCAGTAAAGAACAAACCATGCATATGAGAAATGCTGTAACTATTCCAAAGCCTTATCAAAATGTATAATGCTGAATCTGACCCCAGCCTGAAAACTTCTCAAACAGCCTCAGATACATTGGTGGTATCTTTGCGCAAAAGTTACTTACAGGTTGTTAGCTGGTGTGCAATGGTATCCCTAAACACAAAATATATTATTGAAACAAATTCTTTGACAGCTTAGATTTCCAATTTATTGAGGTATTTATTGCGCTATCTCAGAACTTATTTATTGGGATATCTCAGAAACACATGGGGTGCTCGGGGATACATGGAAACCGAATGGAGAGTGTTTGTATCCTCCTCACAGTTATTTCTTGAGTTGTAACACATCCGCAGGTAGCAGCATCCAGAACAGAATCAGGCAGACCTCTTGGTGCAGTCCTAACCCTAACCAAGTAGAGGCAACTGTTCATCCTATACGTTCACCAGCTTGCCTCAACAGCTTTTTCCAAAAAAATGTTTTTCTTTTTGAGTGGAGAAACCGATTTTCTAAGACTGACTTGCCTTGTTCTCTGAACCACCAATCATCTAATAGTAGCTAATCCAACATCAACAAGAGGAGCTCGTGCAGAAAAGACAAAACTAAAGATCTGTTCCAAGAAGTCTTTCCCAGCTCAACAAGTTCTAGCTATTCCTAAGGGAAAACCCAAAAATAGTTCTTAGGAATGTAAGGGCACACCAGTAGCAAGCTGAGGATTTCCTGAATTTCTTGCCCTTTTCTTCTTGTGTATATAAGCCTTGTTTTTGAAGGAGAAAAAAACCCTAAGTGTCAGATCCACTGCATCTCAATAATCTAGGTAACTTCTTCTTGGAAGAATTCAAAAAATGACTACATTCACTGGAAAGGTAAGTTCCTTTTCAAGGACTGCAAACTGGTTTATGTATCACACATGGCCACTATTTGCAAACTGTAGTTCCTAGAGTTCCTTGTATTTTAATATTAACATCTGGTCATCTTCAAGGAATGACTTAGTAACAAAGGATCAAAAGATTTGTAGTAAGTGGCCAAGTATTTCTACATTCCAGAAGGAAAAAACAAAACCACCTTAATACCTTCCGAGAGCTCCTCATGCTTCAACATCTTACTTCAGTATTGCAGTCACCTGAGATAATGTTTGAGGGTGACACTAAAGCTTTACAAGTAGTTGATACAACTACTTAGATACAAAAAAGCAGATGTATTACTTATTTACGTAACAGTTAGCTTGCAGTCTATGCTTTGGTACCTTCTGCATCAATGCTGAGCATTTAACTGTAGTCTCAGATTCAATACAGCAAACGGGAATTGTCCCGCAACATCTAATTCTTTTTTTCCCCTCCATTTTAAAGATTTTCAATGTCTTGTTATGTTTAATTATTTGTGCCTAAGACACAGATGGTTTCTAAAAGTCTCTGCAGCGTGTCCTAGGGAATTGAAGTTTCTTGTCAAGGACAGAATCAGGATCTAATTTGGGAATTGGGATCTAAAGACAGGCCTTTAACATGGAAAAACTAGGCTGTGGCTTTGGCTGGATCAACAGAAACCCAGCTACATTCTTAAAGAAAATGGGCTGAATTTGGTAAAGGGCAGAAAATTGAAACCTTAAAATGGAAAAAATATATCCTCTAGCATACTGAAGAGTAAACTACCCTTTGGAGTTCTCTTGACCAATGTGGAGGTTAGCGTCCATTTGACTGCAGCAAAACTTCAGGCTTCAGCTGTCACAGAAAGGACTACAGAAAATGTAAACTTGTTTCCCCACCCTTATTCCACATGAGTTTGCATGATTAAGAGACACATTTGATGTGTGGCAGTCCTCCTGTTCTTACCAGCCGTACAGCACAAAGGGTCATTTCTGGGACAGAGAGGAATACATTGGGGTTGTGGCAATCCCTGACTAGAGGGATGCTTCAGTCAGCTGGGCATAAACCACGGTGTGGTGTGATCAATAGCACGGCTGCAGTATTTTCCTAAAACACATTTACACCAAAGTGTAAGATGATGATGCAAGACAGGACTTTGGTAGCACAAACTGGAAACTATGTTTGGCTTAGGAAAGAGTAGTTAGTTCTCAATTTGCACAGGAAATAAATCAACACTTTCCAGTCTAGGTTCTCAAAACCCTTAATGAGAATTAATTAGTTTAACATCCCACCAACAGAAGAAAATAGCATTATCCCCATTCTGCAGCACAGAAACCAGATTAAAGGATACATTTACATGTTTCCTTTCTGGAGACTCAAATTGCACTTGTAAAATGGAAGCTAGGCACTTAAAAATACAGCCTTTAAAACCTGTCTATCATGTTATGCTTAGCCTGATGCAGAATGGAGAGGAATGCACGTACCTCTTGTTTCCCAAACCCACACCTTTGCAAAGAAAACACCCTTCTTTTCATATAACCAATAGTAACTCTCATCCAGCCTTGTGCCTTGCCCTTCACAGGTACTTCCTGGTACCTCCCTGTGCACTCCCCATCTTGCTCACTTCCTTCCAAAACTCAAACAGCTGCTCCAACTTCCAAATGCCCTGTCTCAGAAATGTTACCTTACTGAAGTTTTCATCTGATTATGGTGTTCACGTGTTTTTTATCAGGATACAAGCTGCCAGCAATGTAAGCACCAGCACTGTAAGGGTAAACCACAGCTCTGAACTGCACATGCATCGCAACCATCTTTTCCAAGAGATCTCAAACAAGCTGTACGTTCAGAGCAGCGCTTAACACCACCTGTCAAGAGCTGTCAGACATGGGAAAAAACTCTATGTAAACTCCTACCTGTTAAATGCATTTCATGGGTTGCTGTCATTGCCAGTGTATTGGTTTCAGCATGCGAAACATGTTGGTATACAGGAGCTGTGGCTGCATTCCCTACTTTGCAGGTGAACACACCAAAAATCACAATTCAGTCATCCAAGTAAATAACCTTAAATGGATTTTACTTCACAGCACTAACATATTCAGAGTTTCCCAGAAATAATCCATAGCCTTCAGTTGTTGATGTCATAAATGTATTTATGTTAATATTCCTATTAGAAAGTGTTTAGTACCACAAAATTTTCATTTTAATAAACATGAATATTAGAATTTACTTACGGGATAATACACAGCCCATTTGAAAATTGCTATCTCAAGCATGCTTTTGACTACAAATGACAATTTTTCCTGAGTGGAAATTCAGCTGATAAAAATTACTGTTTTCACACTGGATCCAGTATTACTTAAGGGCTGAATTTGTACCAAACTGAAGTTAATAGAAACACATACTCTTACAAAATATCACATATTGCAAAAATATTTTAATGGAATAACATCCAAAATTAACAAACTACTGTGTTTTCTTCCTCTTTTACTCAGGAAAAATGATGTCTGATACGGGCAAAAAGAAAATAAACTCCCATTCTTACATTCAAAATATTACAAAACAAAAATAGCTACCACTGCAAAAATAAGAGTTCAGAAAGCAATATTCCTAAAGTATCACAGAAACAAAGATGAAAAACAACTGAATGAGTCAGTCTAGTCTCCTACCTTTAGGACAAAATGCTCCACAGCCCATCGTAGGGTCGCTGGGCCACCTTCATAGTGCATCACAGGGAAAACTGCAGTCCTTAAGGTGTCTGAAGCCCCTTGCTCTGCAGGCCCCTTTGCTGCTGCTCTTCAGAGAAGCTGTATTAGCTTTACAGCCTGTTTTCCAACAGAATGGTCCAAGCACATCACAACTCTCAGCTCAGAGCATCGCTTCAGAACAAGTGACTGACTGCCTATATAATTTAATATGATGCCACATGAGACTCATAGACCATCTGCAAAAGAAACTAAATCTGCTTTTTGCAGCTTGGTAAGTTGCATTCTGAATGCAGGGATGCAGTTTTCACTGTATGCTTTTGTTACCAGTTGAACAAAAACCTCAAACAGCAAGTGTAAAGCACATGTTTTTAGCAACCTCATAGTCCATTTCTGCTGCAGGTAACTTGCACCTTTTACCCCTACAAGTGAATGAAGTAACAATTCCCATCAAAGCATAGGAAAGGTCTGGGCACAGAGATGGCAATATTAGAAGTAAAATTTCCTTCGTTTTTCTTCACTCTCTTTTTTCTTTTTTTTTTTTTTTTTTGTGTGAAATAAAGACTGTTCAATGAGAACTACAGAACCCTTGAATCCTCCTGCTAGAATTGAGATGTACATGTGATAATACCAAATTCAGGACTTGCTCACAGTATCCTTTCCCTATAAATACTTCCCTACTGAAATAATTACACTCACATGGAAGGACGACTAAGCTCTAAAACAGGCAAAAGCACATAAAAAGCTAAAACACGGAGGAAAGGAGAGGTACAAGCCATCAAAAGAATAATAAACTACTGCTAAGAAATGAACTAGTTTCATGGGCTATGGGGCCATCCAAAGAGGGATAGTAATGAAAAGATAATCTAAAGCAATTCCTTGGACTAAAAATTACTATGAAGTTTTCTACGGACTAAAACTTTTCAGAAGCTGTAAAATGTTTAAGTGTCTGTTTCAACTTGGAGCCGCAGGAAGGAAGTGACATATCCCTGGCTCATTCCGAAGTCGTGGAAAGTGGTTACCTTTCTAGTTTCCAATTGAACTCCATTTAAAATATCAGTGCCAAAAGGCAAGTATGGAGAACTGAGAAGTATATTATTGTTTAGGGCTATTCAGCTGTGCTACACAACACTCCTCCCCCAGGTTTTGTATCAGATGTGATTCCTTGTAGAAAAAACATGGAGTTCTCATCACTATTCTGAAACCAGGTTCTTCGCCAGTTCTAAGGAGTCTCTGATACACACTGGTCTGCAGCTACTGGGTCACTCCTCAAAGCAGCTTTCTCCCGCCAACAGTACTATTTCATGCTGTACTCACAAGCTGTAATGGGGCTCACCCCATTCCGATTCCTGCATTCCCATTGCTTTCTGGCACTACGAACCTGGATTGCTGAACTGCTGAATAACAGCATTCAATTACAGGACAATACTGAGTTGGTATTTCTTTACCAAGCTTTCCTTTTCTTAATAGAACTGTAAGTGTCCCAGATGCTTTATTATGGTAATCCTATCTGGGAGATAAGTACAGCTAAAGGAAAACCACATTCCACTCAAAACATCAAGGAGGATGCTGAAGATGATTACATGTTAAGAAAATTCACAAATCTGAAGTCACAGCAACCTGCATCATCAATTCAACCTATTTTATACGTGATTATTTATACCTATTTATGAAGTGGCACTTCTTTGCATGCATAAAAGCAGCTATTTTACAGTAATAGTAAATAAAAGTTGTTTTCTTTACAATGAGTTTTTGTACCTATTGTAGCAGGCAATAGATCACGTCCAGGTAAACCGTTCTAATAGGTGTAGTTACAGTAGAGTAAAAAAGCTGTAAATAAGCTAAAGCAGAGTTGCCTTTTCAGAGGGCATAACATGGCAAGAAGTTGACAATAGCAGTTCTGAAGTGCATAGCTTGGGGACCAAGTAGAGGAATTTCTAACCATACTCTGAAATCCATTTTCACTTGCCACAAACATAAATTCAAGCAGGATTTCTAATACCTTTAATCTAACAACACCACCACCAACCATCACCATCATTCAACAAGCCTGTGTACCTCCCCCTTCCCTCAGCATAGATCACTAGAGGGGAAAAACAGCACATTGGTAAGATACTTTGGGCCTAGAGTTTCCCAAACTGTTCCTAAGGGTTCACTTCCAACCCCACAATTTTCAGCCTTGTAAAAACAGAAGTAGAGCCAGAGAGGACTAAAGTCTTTTTCAAGCGGTTTTGGCCATCAATACAGGAAACAATTCAAAGGCAACATGACACTGATAGCTTAATTTGTGAAAATGGATAAATACTGTATCTGCCACATAGCACATTAACCCATGTAACAAATAAATACAGAAATAGCACTGCAATACTTGGTTAAAAGGTTTTGGTTCACAGAGGAGGAAATTTAATTAAAGCATGTAATGTCAATTACTGTCATTTCGAATTTTATTTTGCTTCCCTAGAAACAATACAGATACAAGATTCTAAAGTTACCTGCATGTTTGATGCAAATGGGATAAAATTATCTAGGTTCTGAGAAAATCCAGATAGTAGTAGGGAAAAAAACCCCACATTTTTACCTAACCTCATTCATGGATCTCCTTCAAAGTGTTGATTACATGAAGACTGCCATAACTCCAATTTAAACATATAAGCCAACAACCCAGACCTGAAACAAGACTTTTATGTTTAAAATATTGTGTTAAGTCATCAGAAAGGTTGGGAGGGGAGCAACCGCCTAATTCTCAGCTACTGCAAATGGGCACAACCTTACTAAAGCCAACAGAATAGCATTGATTGATATCAGAAGAGAATTTGGCTTACTGTTCATAATCATTGTTTTCAATTGGAAAATTACAGAGCCAGGTCCTCAATACTTCTGTCTCCTTCACTCTGCTCTGTGCAAAAGTGACAGAGACCGAGGAGCCATGCAGAAGATGCCAAGTGTCTCACCACCACAGGAATAAACATTGTCAAATCTTGTCAGTCCTCCTTCTCCTTTGCCATACACAATGTACTGCAGTATCAGCATCCGTTTCCGTTTCTACACCAACTGCTTTTTCAGCAGTAGAGCTCAGTGCTGCACAGAAGCATCCTACCTATAGCGTATTATGTCAAAGTCAGGAAATAACACCAGAAATAGGTGAATTAAACTTACTGTTGGTGAAATACATAAGATATATCTCTACTTTGCAAACTATGATCTGAGTTACTACTAGAATCAACAAGAGTAAATCTGCTGTAAAGAACTCCAAGGCATTTTCCCTTAAGTACCACCACTTCTAAATATGGCAAGCATCCTGCCTTTGAAAAAACCGTACTTGAGTAACAGTGTAATGCTACAGTAAAATGGTGATTAGAATTATAGGAAAGAGCTAATAAAAGAAAGACAAAACCAATCAGATGCTTTCTTACGTCTCCAAATGATACACATAAATCGTGTCTATCAGGTTCCCCCAGGCTACTTCAGGAGTATGCAGAACACAAAATAATGCAGATTCATTACAAAAAGTCTAAATCTAATCTACTTGAATTTAAAATGCCAGGAATCACATAAATGGAAGATAAGAAGACAGAACTCATATGTTATGCATAAGCAGAAACAAGAGTTATACAAATTGGGATTCACATAAAATGCTCAGTTACCAAGAAATCATAGGTCAGATCTCTGGTAGTGCTGAAGTCTATTGGTGTAACACTGCAGTGAGGAAAGAGGTACCTCCAAACTGCCTTCCCCGGTCCTCAAAAGGATGGCATAAGGCTGGTATCTGGGATTTCAGGGGTGGCTTTGCTGGTATGAGTGATACTATTTTGTCACTGAAGGTCTCACAGCACTGCTACACTTTCTGAAATCCATCAGTGGAACTCTCCGAAAAGTTCTTCACTTCTCACAGTCCACTTACACGAGGACACGTGGTCCCTTCCAACTCTGACAATTCCATGATTCTGTGATATGAAGCTTTTTGCATCCTAGGTCAAGATTTCACCATGCTGAGGAAATCCTCAGCTGTTCCAACAGATCTGGTATAAGGCCCCTCTACATCACTTTCACAACCATCACAAAGGCCTGTGAAGTAAAGCTGAGAAGCTGTCCTAGTCAAATGGTGCACCACCTATTCATAATTCACTTAGCAAAACTGAAATGTGAAGATTTCATTGGGATTTTCAAAAGCACTTGCTACTATTCCTGGAAATCAGGAAAAAAAATTCCCAGATAGATGTTAACCTTTATGCTTACCATCATTGCTTATGTAAACCTAAACTCCCCTCTCCACTCACCAGGGCTAAAATCCAGTAGTGAAGAATTCCAAAACAGACTGTGTAATGCAAAGGGAGGAGTTAAATACCAGAGTTATATTTTTAGAAGTACAAATTATCAAGCCATGTCCCTCCTAAGTAACACAGGTGAATGCTGACAAATGTCATTCAAAAGGGGCAATTCCAACTATATATCCAAGTGACAACTGCAAAAAATCAGACTGTTGACTAAAATAAAATACCATTGACATGACATATTTCACCTAGAATATAACTGAAAAATGGCTAAAAGTACATTTAGAAGATCCTAAGAGATTACATCTTACAATCTTCCTATTATCTGTAGTGCACCTTGCAATGACCTAGTGTTACTAAATGCAGGCAGGCCCATTTCCTTTTTTCCAAGACACACAAGAGAAAGAGAATGATGTTTTCACTATAAATATATACACTTTTTTACACTTTACATCATAAACAAAATCTTTAATACAACTGAAGGTGCACACAAAATCAGATCACTCGGAACACTCAGTAATACAGCCTCCTTTTCCTAACAAGCAACTCTCATTCCCTGCTATTAAATCAAGCCAGACCCAGGTCCAAAACCTTCCCCTGCAGCCAGGCATGTTGACTTTTGATGTGCTGACATTTTAAACTGAATGTGGGAATTACTCTCCTCCTCATTTTTTAAGTTAATTATGCTGGATTGAAATCTAAAGAGCAGCAACACTACTGAAAATACAGAAACAACCTCAAAGTCAGCAGAATCTCAGCAGCATAAAACTTGTATGCAGATCAGACCTAAATCATAACTCCTGCTGATTTCCCTTATGGCACAAAAATATCACCCAGCAAGAGTAAAGGCAGTTCAATTGGTTACCAAACAGCTTACCGAGTGCTATGATATTGTTGAAAAACTACTGTGTGTCAAATTTTAAGGATGTCCAAAATCAGCTCAAAGTTTGTGTTAGAGTAAGGGGAAAACCCCCTTGATTTATAGACCTGTGCATTAACAAGCCCCTCTTTCTTGTTACTCTCTCTCTGCCTTCCATTTAGTTTTCACATTACTTGAGCTGGATTTCCTTTAGGCCTGGGCCCTGTTCACTAAACTGTATTAATATACCAATTCCATCTTGAGATCTCCTTTTCTAGAACACTGCCAAGCTGGCAATATGGTTCCTGAGAGACTACTTTCCCTGACATGCAGTAAGCTATTTATTGACACACCACTGTTCCCATGAAGTTTTGCACCTAAGCAGTGAACTGGATAGCAGTTCCATATGTTGGAGCTGTTACACTTCTCTGGAAAATCGTATTACTTTGGTAAATAAAAAGCTAAGAGCAGCAGGAAAAATATCATAAAAATGCAGCTGAATTTGTTTCATCCTGCCTCCATCAGCAAATTTGGTCTATGACCTCTGCATATGAGTCATGCAAGTGTTTTAAAACTTGCAGGGATTTATATTTTTCAGGATAGGAAGTTCAAGGCTTGTATTTCTGTTCCCCAACCATATATTATTTTTCTCCATACACGATTTCTTGGTAATTATCTATGAACTAAAATATATAGGCATATTTTTTTCTACTTTGTGGTGCATATTAACCAAAACCATTCATCTCAATAACCAGTCTCTGTGTTCTTGGCAGAGTATAGCTGATGTGTAGGTTATTCCTGGAACCATATGAAGTTGATGCTCTCATCATAGTTTTAGTCATGGAAACAAGCTTCTACCAAGGCAGGCATTGTTTGTGAAAAAGGAAATTCCCAGCATATCTGTCAGAAACAAGAAGCAGTAGGGTACACCACTCTAAAAAGTACCTAATATTTACATAGCGCTGTTCATCAGAAGACGTTAGTCTGTTTTACAAATCAAGCAATGCTTGTTGGAGCTTAGGGCCCATGTTCCACTAAGAGAGCACTCTTTATTAATAGTCCCTCTGAAGCACAGCTCCATTCCTTAAGATCTACACTTATAAACAGATGAATAATATACCACACAAGCACCAGAAAAACAAAGATCTGCCCATTACATATACACAGACTATTTTTGATTCCATTTTCAGTAACCCATTTTCAATTAGTTTTTCAGATAAAATTATTTGCAGACACAGTACTGTTTTCACAGAATCACAGAATCACCTAGGTTGGAAGGGACCTTTTAAGATCATCAAGTCCAACCAATGGGGGGGGGGAAACAAAAAAAAACAACAAAAATACCCCACAAACAATCAAAACAACCAAACAAACAAAAACCTAC
>VXBW01004351.1:516236-544436 GCA_013400375.1 Thinocorus orbignyianus
GGGGTCTCACCAGTGCCAAGTACAGAGGGACGATCACCTCTCGGGTCCTACTCACCACACTGTTCTTGATACAGGCCAGGATGCTGTTGGCCGCCTTTTGCTGCCATCCTGCTGATCAGAACCAGTGACTAATTCCCACAGAGGCAACTTCAAACTAAGCAGAATTATTTCTGGACTTCTGGAGGCCACCACAGAATTGCATGAAAGTTTCACTGAACTAGACCACCTATTTACAAAAGTTTACAGCACTTCTATTATGTGGGCACACTCTGGAATGGTGAGATAAAAGATAACTCCACAACCCACTGTGTAAACCCAGTACTTAGTCTACATATTTGAGATCTGAATTTTAATCCTGGAAATGGTAGTGCCACAGTTCAAAGTACAAGTTCTGTTCAAGGAGTGATTCGACAGTCAGTACCTGGGTGACCTAACACTTCTCTGCCTGTCTTACAGGGCTCTACTTGAATTCATAGTTTGCTTTGAAGAGAGCTAGCAGAAGAGGCTACTTTTTAGTTTTTCTAAACATTGTCAGTTTGGGTCTTGGGTCAGCAAACCTGTGTTTTCTACGGTCAATTTGACCTGTATCACAACGCTTGAAAAATAGGATTACCCAGAAGCTCTCACTCATTTTAAAGACATAATTTGTTTCCTTTGTGATGCAGACCTGCAAAAAACACAGTACGGATATAGATATGTTGACTTTACCCCCTAGGGACCAAGTTAGGAATTACTGTATTGGTTAGCTGTAACTGATTAAGCACCTCTTGCACTCTTCCTGTAAAATTTAAAAAATAATCCCTTAATTGAGTAAAGATGTAAAAATCTATCCCCGCAGCTAAATTCTGCAGAGCTACATGTCTTCAGCACGCACCTCCGTAGGATATTTTATGACAGCAAAATCAAAGTGTCTCGCACATCAGAGTCTTGACACCGCTGTTCTTCCTCTATGCTCTTCTTCAGCTGGTCCTGCTCAGATAATGAGCATTTTTCCATCTTCTTTCTCTAGAAGAGTAACAGTGATCGATAGCTCTACTTTATCTAATGGGTAATCTCTGGAATGTTGTGAATCATGTGTTGGCAGCTTAATGTAGATGGAAATCTGTGTTCATCCTTGGAAAGTCCTGCTTTAAAACTATTTTCAGAAACAATCAGATTTTAATTGATCTTGGTATTTATTTCTAGTCTGAATGAGCTGGAACACAGGTGAGGCTCCCCAGAGAGTGAACGATCAGCTCAAGCATAAAATCTGATCTCTCTGACAGATCTGGATCAGTTTTAGAACTCTATTGCAAAACATTACAGCTGTAAACAAGTTAATCCTATTTCTTCTGTTAGGTCTCCAGATATAACCAGGAATCTGAAAGCTGCTGTTTTTCTTCAGATGCATCCATTTTCATCAGTACTACTGGGCATATTAGGCAAATCCTGTCCTTTGTAACTTGTGCAGCCCAATTGTAATTAAGTTAACAAGTCTGTTGTTGTAGACCGGAAGGTGTCCAAACCCTTTTCTATAGCTGTGTTTGCTCTGTAGTGTTAATAGGATGAAGAAAGTAAAACATTAGATTTGTCACCAAGGTAAGCATCTATTGACTGTGGGCACAAACAAAGGTCAACAAATCTCTGCTGTTTAAGAACTACAGTGGCACTTCAAGCCTCATAAATGTCACTTTGATGCAGATAATGGTCATTATCACTGTTTTATGGCTAAGAACACCGATTAAAAAAAGAGAATTTGTGTGCAACTTCAGAACAGAACCAGGATTAGCGCTCAAGGCCTGCTGGCTCCCAGACACAGGCTTAGTCCACTTCCTTACTCTGGCTAAGCTTCTGCAATTCACCACAGCATCAATTTCCTCTCACCTACTTTATCCTCATTCAAGCTGGTCACCTCCTAAACACTCCTGTCACCTTGTCCATTTCCCCTTCCAAGGCCCTTGTTTGTTGTCACCTTTCCACTCACCCACTGTGGTGCTGCTGCTGCCACCTCCTCCCCACTTCTGCTTTCATGGTTTTTCCCTTCACCCTACAACTGCAGGCAAAGACTGTGCAGCAGGAAACAGCTGGTATGTCCAATAGATACTGTTTTCCAGATCCTGCAGGGAGCAGAACCAGAAGCTGTATCATGAAAAACAGTGCCCCATACTGCCAATCCAATTTATCATACTTTGAATGCAGGTATTAAAAATATGAAAATGATTATTAACTCTATCATGTCCTACTTAGTGGCACCTTAAATTCACTGTTTGAACTTTGCCTCACAAGTCTGTTTCCAGTGTGATCCACTGAGCTTACATTACATCCTAGATCATGTAGTTCCCAGCATAATCTCCAACCTCCTGTGATTCCTATAAAACACTTTTTCCTGACAATTTTTTAAGATATCTTTAAAAAAATATCAGAAAGGGAATCTAACAGTCTATGCTTCTAGAAAGCAATGCTATCAGAATTAAGTTTAAAAGAGTTTAAAAGCATTGCACAGGCAAAAGAAAGTATTTCCTGGATAATCAAGGTTTATTGTAATAAAGGGAAGATGCTACCTTTAATAGTCAAAGCAATCTACCATCTTGTTAAAGAGTACCAGCCAGCCAACTCAGGTTGATGAACAAACAGATTTTCAGTTTCTGGGCCCTCACGTGATAAACCTGTTGGTTTATAATTATGGCTCGGCCAGGGCAAGGGGGAAAAGGGCAGGTGAGAGTCTGTGCTCCACTACTGTAGCACCTGCATGCTAATGCAGCAGTATCAGTTTAGGAGCTCCAAAGCGAACCACTTGCCATAAGTAAATGCAGTTTGACAGCAGCTCCTAATAAGAGGAAGGAAATGAAGGAGAGAAAGAAAACTGATAGGACACAAAAGGACTTTATAAAACAGGGCTTTATTGCTTTCATTTGTAGCATTTTCTCTTTGTTCTGTTTAAGCACTGAGCCTTCCAATTCCAGATAGTGCACAAAAGAGATATCTGTCTCAAAAAGTTTATTTCAAACTGTAACCGTCTTGCAAGATGCTTCACAAACTCAGCAGTCCATTACCAGGAGTAACAATGAGCTACCTCTAATTAATTTGGCACAGTCTTTGCTTCTGATACCAATCAAATCAGTATTAATGGAGCTCTTCCATTACAGCACAAAACAGGTACCAGTCTTCTCATGAACATTTCTGGACCATAAACTGTGTTTGAGGTCAGTGCAGTTGGCTTCTTCCCATCCCCCTTTTTTCAACCAGGATGGAAAAAAATATATAATGATGTGCTATTTAGTACCTGGATAAAAATCTACATTCGGGCTGCCTACACTGAGAGACTGAAAACAGCTCAATATAAAGAAATCTCAGTCTAAGAAAATAAAGATTTTTAGTAGCTCACAGAGCTCAAATTAAACACTTAAATAGGTAACACTAGATATTTCTCATGCTGCCTCACATTTCTCTATTTATTTTTATCTGCAGAATCAGGCGTGTTAGAGGGGGAGGCCTGGTAAGAATTGCCTCAGCCATCATTCTTGGTTACTTACATCTGTGGTCAATTTTCCACACTTTCTTCCATAAAAGGTAAACGAGGCACTGTACTTGCAACAGGATAATCTAAACAATATGAACAATGTTACTGTTAAAGACCATCTGGCTCATCAAGCACAGCTCCAGACTTTTAACTCCTTGAATAAAGTGTGGAACCCTGCAGTGTATTTTTTTAAAAATCCAAAATTCATTTTTAAAACTGTAAAAGCAGAGCTCCTGGAGACATAAAGGATTCAGAGTGCAAAGAAATTAATTTTCTGGTTTTATCCCTCTTATTTTACACATGCCACAATCCAGGCTAGAGACAATCAGACGTCACATTTTTCTACAAAAAAATTCCTTTAAAATTTTCTGCAATAAGCCGCTGCACGTAACTGGTATGTGTGTGGTTGGCATTTCAGAGGGAAGGACAAGAGAGTTAAGTATTTCATAATTCACTTCAACTTAACAGCCTGGTCCTGCCACTTCTTAAAAGGTAATAAAAGTCAAGGAAGGGTCACGAGGAATTAGAAGAAAAAAAGGGGGGGAGGGGTAAGGCTGAACGAAATCAAAGAAAGCTTTTGTTAATTATACACACAATTTCTTATCTGTTTGATAAATTAACAAGAGGCTGGTTGGTAGAAGAAAAATGTTAAAGCAATACAAGACAAAATAACCTGGAAGAAGGCAAGCTTGTAGGGAGAAAACAGAGTGATCCAGAAAGTCCAAAGAGCAGAGGCAGCATCGGAGCTGGCTCTACTCAGTGCACCAGAAGCCAGAGCACAGCTCTGTACCTCCGTTTCCCCACTCACGGGCACTGCCAGGACTCCGGCACTTCAATTCTGTGAAGCGCTCTGAAATATGAAGTGGCAGCATGCCCCATGCCTTGAAGCAAAACAGCCCCACAAGCATACAGGAGTTAAATATTATTCTTCTACATTTAAAAGGCTATGGACTTGAAAGTACACTTGTCTTTGACCTAAACAAGAGATAGAATTAAATCTTGTCATCAGTCTCTGTTCATTTTTCTCTCAGCTCTAATTCTGTGGTTACTGTGCACAGAGTGGGTTAAACAGCTCTGCAGCCCTGGAAGTGCTGGGGCAGGGTTTTGGTCCTCAAGAGGATTTTCTTTTCCCCTCAACGAAATTTTACTGGCATTATTAAAAAAAACAAAACACCTAAAACCAACAACCCCCTTCCAACTCTCCCCCCCCCAAAACAACTAACTGGTTTGCTGAAATCCTTCAATGCTTTTTATTTATTTTCTAAAAATATTTTTGGAAGGCGAAGCAAAGACAATGAATTAGAGCATATCTAGAGTTTTTCTTTTTGGGTAAACACAGTAATTAATTTCCATATTCATTGGTTCCTTGCTTTAAAGTCTCCATCTTGCCTGTAACCAGAAACATCACTGTATCTGATTTCTAGGTAAAGCGCACACATGACTGAACCTTCCCCTACAGTAAGTTCTTCCAGCCGCTCCCAGAAACATGTGCCCACAACCCTTTTTCAAAGTCTACTCTAATTTGGATCTAATTTTCATTGAAGTTATTATATCGTAAGCCCACTGCAATATGTACTGACATACATACATTAAAAACTTACGAAATCTTTTTAAGATGCAAGGAGGGCTTTTTTTTATTTTTAAACAAATTGTATTTAATACATTGCTCATGACTCATCAATTTAAAAAAGCAGTGTTACAGTAAGCGAGATAGCTCAGGCAGTTTTATGATTAATGGGATCAAAAAGTTAGAGTGCTTGCTTAAAACTTTGGTTGCTCACACTGAAACAATTAACCCTATCTACCGAGCAACAACTATACACCAGCCAAAAAGATAAAAAAGTACCATTTCAGAAAGAAGCAGTATTATATCACAAACCACTTACTTTGGTGTTTTGTTGGTTGTTGTAAAAAAAAAAAAAAAAGTAATTAAAAAAAATGTCTCCAAGTAATCAAGAGATTTTCTGGGTGTAACTTCCAAAACAAATCCAGCTTTCCAGTATGAGATGTTAGAGTACAATGTGTAAACTAGCCGTGTCCTAGTGGCTATTTTGCTGAAAAAAACATCCTGTTTGCTGGTGTACCAACTTAAAGTCCTTTTCCTATTACTAAAGCTAATAAAAGGATTTGGAAAACAGAAATTATTTGATCAACAGAGAGTCTCCTGTGGAAACCTCCTGTATGCTAATGATAATGTCAGTTACAAAATTATCTGCCAATTATACACTATCTCCAAGAAAAAACGCTCTTATTTAAAATTTATTTTTCTGCTAACTTGACTGCACACTCATGATCATAAACATCAAATGCACTGCAAGCAACTACTGGATTTTAATTAAGGCATTCCACAGCAATAATACTAACATGTGCCGAGTGATAAGTGTATATGCACTAACACTGTTCTGTAAAGCCTTAAATTACACACTTCAGTGCATTAGACTTAAATCCTAGAAGATATTGGCACCAATTGCTGGGATTACAACTTTCAATTAAACCTAGAACTAAATTACTGGACTTCAAACCATTTCTTTAAGCTACACCTGTCTGCTAAGCCTTTCACCAGATTCACACTTAATAACCCTTAACATTTTTCATCTAGAAAGCTCAAACGGTCTTTCACATTGAATCCTCATCACTGTTCCATTTCACATATCTGCAAACTGAGGCACACAATGAAATACCCAAACCTAACACAGGAACCTGGTGCCACATCCACTGATTTTTGGAAGGGGTCATTGCACCTTCTTCCCAGACTTGTCACTAATTCTAACTTTCACATGACCATAATCTCTTACCCAAGCATTCACATGGCCTTATAAATTACATGAGGAAAGAGCTCCAGATTAAAACTAACCAACTAGTCAACAATAAAAGGTTAGCATTAATGTATGTCACTTCCTGATCCCATTCATTCCACAGCCACACAAACACTTGAACTGGCTCAAAGGAGGCGACATCCCAGGGGTTAAGACCACAGTGAGACTCCATCTTACAGTCAACTTGCGAGTCTACTGAAACTAGAGCATTAACGTTGGAACTTTCTAATATCCTGCTGTGTGTGTGAAATTGTGCACGTGATCACTCAGCTGAGAAGGTGAGGAGGGAATGCACACTCAAAAAGCAATATTCCAGAAAATACAGCCAACATTAAGGTATGGATCTTTGGAAAGCCCACAGCAACACTGGGAAACTCCTGATACAGCACACTGAAGGTACCAAAAACTCCACATGGTCAGAGGCCAAATGGGAAAATTCACCCAAGAAAATATCTGCAGAGAGGTTTAGTAAATGTACATAAAAAGAGTTGCCAATGACAAATTGGCAATCATATGCCTCTCATACTCATCTACAGCTGTACATTGCTGGCCAGTAAGTGCTGAGCTGGTCAGGCCTTTGCTTGCCTAGCAGATATGACAGAGATAGTTGCTATTATAAAAATGCATATAAAGTGAAATACTAAATAAAACTAAATCTAACATTCTTGTTTAGATTATAAACTTTAGAAAGTGCTAGGTAATTATACCCACTGGTATAATTCAGATTTTCTTTTCAAGATCTGAAACTGTAATATTTTTCTGGAGCCTTTAAGTGATCTTCTCCAATGAAACACCCAGGATACTTACCTTCTGGGGGCAAAGGGCACAAAAACTGCACCCTGGTCTGTGCATGTAAGGTAATACAGCTGAGTGTGTAGCCACTACTTAGGAAGTGTGCTCTAGACGGTCACATCTCAGGACTGAATTTCCAAAGCCAAATAGTAGACCTGGCAACAGAATGTTATATTGTCAGCACAGCAAAATTCTCTAGTTGGCAGTCATGTTTCCAGCTAACTGAAGAAAGAAGAAATAAAGGAAAGAAAAAATATAGAGAAATTCTTTCCTCCTGGTGCAGGACTACTCTCTATCTAAAAAAGTGGTTAACTGCTCTTCTACATAATGTAAAGCTTACCCAGACTAAATCTGATCAAGAAACGTTCGACACAACTTCATATGAATTTCATACAGCAACACACTCAAATTTCCTTAAAGCCTCATGCCCATACTTTTGGCCAAGCCACAGTTAAAGAGCTGCATGAATGCTGTGCATGGTGGAAAAGAGAGGAGACACAGGGAAGAGCTTTGCACAGGCACTTTCACACCTGGAATACCATGCCCAGTTCTGGGCTCTCCTGTGCAAAAGACATATGGAGCTAGTGCAGCGAGCTCAGTGAAGGGACACAAAGATGGTTAATTGTGCAGAGTATCTCTTATGAGGAGACGCTGAGAGAGCTGGGACTGTTTAGCCGAAAGAAGAGAAGGCTCAAGGGAATGTCTTCAATGTGCACAAATATCTGAACGTAGGCTGAAAAAAGCAGAGCTAGACTCTTTTCAGTGGTGCCCAACAACATGACCAGGGGTAATGGGCACAAATGAACACACATGCGGTCCCCTCTCAACATCAGGAAAAACGTTTTTACTGAGGGTGACCAAACACTGTCATAGGTTGCGCACAGAGGTTGCAGAGTGTCCACCCCTGTAGAAATTCAAAAGCCACCCGGACATGCTGGCTGTAGGTGGCCCTACCCAGGCAAGGCAGTTGGACCACATGTCTCCAGAGGTGCCTTCCAACCTCAACCATTCTGTAACGCTGTGACTCGAGGCATACACTGATCTTTGTTGCTCAGCAATGACAGGATGTACCTCCCATCATACTGCCTGTAAGAACCCAAAGTCCAAAGGCTCTGCTACACATAGTGATTCTTCAACTCAGAAACAAACAGAAGGTTCAACTATTGATACAAATTGGAGAACAAGACTCCCACTGCAAGAGCAAAAAATCCAACAGGCCATGAAGGCCCTCAACAACTCTTCCATGCACAGACAACAAGGCTGTCTAATGCTAATCGAAGCCATGTACATATTCTGGAACACTGCATTCTTTTCTTGAACTGATAGAATCATAGAATGGTTAGAGTTGGAAGGGACCTTAGAGATCATCAAGTTCCAACCCCCCCCGCCATGTGCAGGGACAGCTCCCACTAGAGCAGGTTGCTCAAAGCCCNTGTGTTTTGGCCTTGGTGGCAACAAAAGCGCCACGTGGCAGCCTGTTGGCTCTGACGCCCCACAGCGCTGGGGAGAGGATGGGAAGGAAAAGGCAGACTCATAGGTTGAGACAAAAACTGTTTACCAGAACAACAGGTATTGCAGGGAAACAGTAACACAGATGGAAGATACAAACACCAGTATGATACCGCCCGCAGCCCGCACTGCCCTGGCCACTGCCACCGAACAGCACCCCGGCGCCGCCCGCCCAGATATATGCCTACGCCGTGATGTCACCATGCCCACTTCCGGTTGTGACCCCTCCCCTTCCTGGCCAGCTCCCTGCTGCCCCCTGGGCCTGGCACACATGGGGTGCAATAGCTGTGCCTAATAGAGCCAGGGCAGAACTGACCCCATCCCTCCTGGAAACCAGGACAGGGAGAATCACCTTCCGCAACCTGCTGGTCACGCTTCTTTTGATGCAGCCCAGGATATGGTTGGCTTTCTAGGCTGACAATGCGCACTGCTGGCTCATGTTGAGCTTCTCATCCATGAGCACTCCCAAGTCTTTCTCCTCAGGGCTGCTCTCCAGCCATTCTCTGCCCAAATTGTTTTTGTGCCTGGGATTGTTGTGTCCCAGGTGCAGGCCCTTGCAGCTGGCTTGGTTGAACTTTATGTCGTTTGCACTAGCCCACCTCTCAAGCCTGTCCAGGTCCCTCTGGATGGCATCCCTTCCCTCCAGCATGTCAACCGTGCCACCGAGCTTGATGTCATTGGCAAACTTGCTGAGGGTGCACTCTATCCCACTGTCCATGTCTCCGACAAAGATGTCAAATAGTATTGGTCCCAGTACCAATCCCCGAGGAACACCACTTCTCACCAGCCACCACTTGGACATTGAGCCGTTGACTACAATGCTTGGAGTGCGGCATCCTGCCAGTTCTTTAACCACCAAGTGGTCCATCCATCGAATCCATAAATTCCCAATTCTGAGACCAGGGTGTCATGTGGGACAGTGTCAAATGCTTTACTTAAAGCCAGGTAGATGACGCCTGTTGCTCTGCCTTTTGTCCACCAAGTCTGTGGTAGTATCGTAAAAGGCCACCAAATCTGTCAGGCAGGATTTACCTTTGGTGAAGCCATGTTGGCTGTCTCCAATCACCTCCTTATTTTCTATGTGCCTTCGCAGAGATTCCAGGAGGATCTGCTCCATGATCTTGCCAGGCACAGAGGTGAGACTGACTGGCCTATAGTTCCCTGCGTCATCTTTATTTCCTTTTTTGAATATAACGGTCTGCAGTAATTTCCCAGAACGCCATGATTTCTCAAATACAATGGAAAGCGGCTTAGCAACTTCGTCCGCTAGCTCCTTCAGGACCATGGATGAATTTCATCAGGTCCCATGGGCTTATGCACCTTCAGGTTCCTCAGGTGATCTCAAACCTGACCTTCTCTCACTGACTTGGGCAGTGCAGTTAGAGCCCTTGCTGGTGAAGACCGAGGCAAAAAAGTCATTCAGTACCTCAGCCTTATCCATATCCTGGGTGCCCAGGATTTCTACAAAGAGGAATTAATTTAGTACCCTGTAAAAACCAGCATTGCACAAATATGCTCTGGGCACAGGATCTGTTACAAATCAAAACTATTAATAATTATTTCATCTTTTTTCTTACCTGATGTTTCATATATTTCAGTAAATATCGTACACACCAGGAAGTAAATGACCTGTGTCCTTTGAGAAGGAAGTGTGAAGGTAACATATATCACTTCTGAATAAAGAAATTATCCTCTCCTTTTCCAGAGACTGACATGACAGGAGTAAGTGGCTGTTTTCTGCAGAAGAAATCCCTGAAACTGTACATTACAGTCCATACTCTGTAATAACTGTTTTGAAGCAAAATTAAAAATGCTTGGGTTGCTGCTTCTTCTGCAAAGGTTTCAATGACAGTAACAACAATGTGTGCTAACACTTTCAAAGCCTGTGGAACTAAAGACTACACTAAACGTGGAATCCTCTACAGTGTCTGGATGAAACAACTGAAGAAAACTGCTGCAGTTGATCGTACTGTCTCTAGGTCTTGGCATTCATTATTTAAGTTCAGTGGAAACTGTTCAGCCTTGAAGCAGACTGACTCATGCACTTTAACTTCCAATTTCCTGCAAATGATCCATTAGTTTTTGGCAACTTTTATACCGCACAGTACTTCCATGAAAAGGGCAGTTCCCAAAGTCTTCCATTTTCAACAGTGTCATTTGCAACAGAGTTTAAAGGAAGACAGAATTCATAGATACTCATGCCCTGACAAAACTGAATGTGATCCTACCTGAAGACATCCAACATATATCAAAGGTAAAAAAAATGACAAAATTATTTGTTCTTAAATGTTCTCTTCAAATGTAGTCATTAGGACAAATCCTACTGGGCTATACTATACACTCCATACGAAGCAGTGGGCATTCATCAGAGAACTAAAGCTGGTTTTAGATGTATAGTTTTAAGTTTTACCTGACAAGGAAAAAAGCATCTGCATACTACCTACAATTCTCCCAAAAGTGCACTACCTAATCCTATACTTCTCTGAGTTTACAATGGCTAAAGTGAGCCACTTGATAAGTGCTAATCCCATCATTTGCAACTACTGTTTTTTAAATTTACCATCCCCTTCAAATATTTTGTCACCAAGTGGTATTTGAAGTATGTTATTCAAAATGGAAAATAACTGTGGTATCCCCAGTGTCACCATTTGGTAACTGCAGATAAATGCGGTCTAGTAAATGGTCACTAATAAAATTCTTCTTCCAGACCCAGGATAAAATTATTTAAAACAAGAACAGACAAAAGCATCAACATACTTACATGTGAATACAGCTTTCAAAGTACTTGGTAGGATTCCAAATCCATATCTGCTCCAGCTCAACTGATACAGTAGAAGAGCTTTCCCCCCAAATAAATATTTTTTTCCCATTTCTGTACCTTGCAGAGTGTGGAGCTAGAGTCTATTGTTTATCCATGCTCTAAGAATACTACAGTAAACAGATTCCTGACCTTGGTATATCAGATTTTAATCTACACAAAGCAATCATAAACAGGTTAAAGACTTTTCATGTTCATTCAGTGCCCCAGCCTTCTCTCCTGGGACTGTGAGCAAACATAGGTTATTAAATGAGATCTGCAAGGTGCTCTACCCTTTGTGAGAACTGACCCAATCTCATCCAAATAATTTTACGTAAGTGATTCAACTGTCAAATTATAGTGGATTTTTGGCCTCTATGGGAAAGTTTAGATGCGATAAAGTAGGCATGATGGACTAGTAGCAAAAACGTTTTACAGAACAGAAGCAAGCTCCAGAACGTTTTGAAGGTTTTGTTTTTAAGCATTTAAAAATACATTGTGTTAGACTAACAGGGGACACTGTGGGAATTTAAGTAGCTATTTAGGCATCTTGATCCGGTACGTATTTGCATGTTCAAAAGATGCCTGCCAGCTCTATAGGCGCCTCTATCTCAGCTGGTCCAGATACCTATCCAGATATCTAAGTCCACCAGACATGTATTCCCTAGCGCTAGACATGAGCACAGACATAAACCTGGTTCAAAAACCAGGTGCTTATTTCCCTGCCTCCTTTCCCAAGTCAGACTTTGCACAAGTGCTTCCATTGTAAATAATATATGCAAAGATGGCAAACCAAAGTTTTAGGAATTATTATATACTGCAGAGGCTTACCTTACTTTCTGCACAAGCAATGTGGCAATGTTTCATGGCAAAGCTACATATTTACCTTCTTTTCCTGGTATGTAAATTACTACTCTCTACTTCAGAAAGAACTCTTTCCTTCCTTGATGAAACCACTAGGAAGTATCCCCAAAGACTGGTTAAACACTCAAACAATGAGCACAAACCTAACCGCCCTTTTTTTTTAAATAGACTCTAATTTCCTCATTTTTAAAATGTGTAATTTCTCGCACCTATGCAAAGTTCAGTCTTACAGATCCACTTCACTCTTTCCACTACATTTTCAAGCCTTAATACAGCATGTGCCTCTGTGCACTCTGACTTGATCCATGTATGCACCTATTTGAGCACATGAATGGTTTCTTGACTTGTCTACTTGACTTCTCTACTTGCATGGTTATTGTTATACAAGGAATTAAGTGGTTTGCAAGACGGATCCCCAGTGCTTAGCATCTGAACAGCATGAATTTTTACTCCACCAAGTAAGAAAACCTTTCTGAGAGTTTCTTCTCTCTACCCATGCCAACTACCTACATCCATCTCTCCTTTCCCGACAAAAGAATAAAACATACAGACGTTATCTTTCTGGGTTTTATTACTGAAACTGGAGATCAATGGTTTGAACTGGAGAATCAAATGAAGCAGAGCTAGTATACCAGTCATCCAGGAGTTAAGCTAATTTGTTAGTGCCCTTGCTGTTGCTTGCCATCAGCTATTACGCACCCACTCTTTAAATTCTGAAAAGAACACCGACCTATGGTATTAGTTCCTTTGACAAAATGGAAGATTATTTCTTTTTCCCACAAGCCTTCATGCGAAGCTTAGCCAGCTTCCATCTGGTCTGGCTAATTAAATGTAAGTTAACATTAAGTTAAGAGCCAGCTCCAGCCCACAGACCTTCTATTCTGCAACTGCAAATTTATTAATTGGCCAAACTATTCGAGTATTTAATTCCAATTTTTGATTACTTCTATTTTCTTCACTCTCTCATGAAAACAGGGAAATATTTTTGAAGACATATTTGCATAATTTCATCTCAGAAACACAAAACATTAAGACATCCTAATAAGACTCTGAGCAGCCATAAAATTGTCAGGTTTTTTTCTTCTGCATTTGACATGTTAATAAAGTACCGTCATAACAGTGAGAAGGATCTGCCTATTATGCACAAGATCTGGAATCACTGGAGCTGTACACTTGTAAGCTGGCTGTGACCCACAATCTGGCCCTATATGTACTAAAACTAGAACCAGTTGTTGTATTCCTTATTCAGTCAAAACTTTCTTTGACCTTAACGGGCATTCTGTCTGAATGAAGAACAAAGGGATCAGATCTAATATGGGGAGTTACTAATTGTAATCATACCCACAGTTAACTTTTGATAAAATTCATTTGGAAAACTGAAAATTAGAGAGAATCCACTAAGTCAAAATGGTGCTTTGCACTGTTTTAATATTAACTCTATGAAAGTCTTGTGCCTAATCTGTTTTGCTGTATTTAACATTAGACGTTAGAGAGGAAAACTATAAGCTTTAAGAATTCTAAAATAAACAATATGGCAAAGTTAGGTTTATGAATTTGTTTAACACCTGATACAACTTTGAAAAATACTGTTATTAGGTAAAACCACTTAAAAACTCTTAACCAAATCTTCCTCCTTTGGGCTAGAAGGAAAGATCATATTAAGAAACACTATTTTTTCATATATTTTGCTAATATAATGCCTGCTGCAACAGTATGTAAAGCAAATTGAAAAATGCAACCCCCAAAAAACTTGCTCACACAAACAAAAAAACTAAACACCAAATTAACTGTTGTTAAAAAAAAAAACCAACAAAAATACACTATCAAAAAACCCAGTTAATTGTTCAATTTCATAAAAAATCTGAACTGTATCAACACATGCAACAAAGAGTTAGAAAAACAACAAAAACTGTTAACGGCACAAAGCACTACATAATAGAGCAAGACTAAACACTGAAATGAGGAGACCACTGCTTGATTCCACTTCTTACCCTGCAAAAGATCATGTCAGTAAATAATCTCAATGCACCTTTTTCTGCCTCTGTTGCTCCAAGCCGCTCATTCAAAAATTCTCAGGTATTTAGAAATGCTCAGATGAAGATGCTTTGTGTGAGGGCAGACTAGCAGCAGTTATTATTATGTTGGAAACAGAAACAGACAAGTAATTCACTTCTAAGAGTCTCTGAAAACAAAAATGTTGCTACAGACTGCAATACCAACAACAGTTTGGTTATAATACCAGATTTTCATATCAACTTTGTTCTATCCCCTGTCCATTGAATTTTAATGACCTGCTTCATGCAAATCTTCCTCATGAACCTCTGAATCTCTGTTTCATCTTCTGGCTACCTTACTTCACATTTCTGCTCTTACTGTACATGCCAGCTCTGTTTTCTCTGTAGCTTACTGTGGGAATGCTGTACTGCACATAGAATTGTCACTGTTTACTCAGACAAAAGCAACTTAGCTCAGAACCTTTGATAAAATCCACTGGGCAAACTCCTTCAAAAATTAAATACAGGAAGGAAAATGCAATCTAAATTTACTAGTCCTACTCCTAAGACTAGACAAAGTCTTCCAAATACCCATCAAGATTCAGTTCATATTCAAAATACCAGAACTGCAATACAGCAAAACGCTGAGATCCATTCTGACACACTTCTAGCTGATTCCTATGAACGAATTTTTGGCACTTAGCTCACGCCAGCTTTCCTCGTGAACTGGAGCCACCTTGTGCCCTACACAGCACCTGCACCCTGCTGTCCCTTAAGGAAAATGTTTACGAAGAATACTACTATTCTGGGCATGAAACAATAACTCCTAAATAATATTTATTTGTATTCTATAAAAATTATTTCACTTGTGAGTAACTGTTTCAAGTCAGTTAAACATGAATAAAATAATAAAGATGCTAATCAACTGGATGCCAATTATTTTTTTGCAACCCAACCCACCACTGCAATGACCTTTTAGGAAGTACACAAAACTCTGAATGCTTGGGATATAATGAGGAACACCACCATTATTTTCCAGTTTATTATCTGTTCTTACCTATAATTGAGAATTATAACAAAGCAGTGACAAGAATCCAAGGCCATGAGCTATTTTGCTGTATGTTTTATTCCGCAGTAAAACAGTAGTCTCTTCCTCTACAGTAGTGAATTAGAGTCCACAGCATACGGCCTTAAAATATTTACAAGCGCTGCAGTTTAGATTTGGCCTCTAGCCATAAAATTCATATCCAGCTTTGAAACATCCCCAAAACTCAGAGTTGAATATTTTCCATCTCATTATAAAATAGGCATCACGTGTGCATCAAATAGAACTGGAGGTATTTCGAGAGGTTACTGGGGCAAATTTTGATTCAGTGCCAAATCTACCACATTCTAACATGATTGGTATCAAATGTGTTGAGGGTATGAGAGCACTGAGCAAATACATATCTCTTTTCCTTCTCAAAGCAATGGTGATTTTCTTTATTCCAAGGGAGGAGGACAGATGTGATCACACCTTCTAGTAAAATTAACACACATCATTTACACACGAGACCTGACATTTCTTTTTAAGCTTGAAAGCATAGGCCACCAAAAAAAAAACCAACAAACCCAACCAAAAGCCAGACCCCCTAAACTTCATAGTAACAATGCAACTGTTCTGGCCTTTTACCATTCTTCTTCTTCATGCACTCTGACGACAAGTTAGACATATCATCTTTTGAATCCAGTACTGCAATACATTATACTGCATTTACTCTGAGCACTCTGACATTATCATTATCTTCTTTTGTGCCCGACAGCAACTGCAGCTCCTATAATGCCATTATTGTAATTAAGAACAATCTGAACCATTGACAGCATTGCCTCATTCGCTCTAGAATCCCCTGTGCATTAGTGTTCTTCTAAACCAATATTTCACTATTAATAGTTTGCTGCTTTAGAACCGCCTACAGTTAAAAGAAATTATTAGGCCGCAGCCTAACTCGATGGTTGAAGAAGAAACTTGTTAAGAAAAAAATAAATGAAAGGCTGTACACTGGCAAACTGTTACGCTTTTCTTTACACACACTGAAAAGAGATTCACACCCTGCCAACCTATTCAGGCCGTTACCCAGGTGAGGAAGCTTATTTTGGCTTGCTTCAAAAGGACCACCTGTACAGATACAAAAGAAAACATCTCTCTCTTCTCCCACTAAATGTACTCAAAGTACTTCTCTGTCTAAACTCTCCCTTTCATTAATTCAGCTCACAGTTGGATAAGTAGGGCACAGCAATTTAGACATTCTTGTCTGGGAAATTCTGACCTTAACACCCACCCTTGCTGCACATGTGCTCTCTAGGCTGCCTGTACCCCCGTCCATCTGTTTGCAAAGTATGACTCCAGCTTGTTTGCTGAGCCAGGAAGGCAGTCCACTATAACCGTACGATTGCTTAATACCCAAGTCTTTGTGTAATTCCAGGGAAACAGTCAGTCCTGTGCTGAAGAAGTGCAGACACCGCTGGCTGGACAGCACTGACACAGTAACATGCACCTCTTAGAAGCTAGGGCTGGTAAGACCATGGCCAGGCAACAAGAAGGAATTTTTCCTCTGCCGTAAATGAGAAGCTGGAGTATTATGTCCTAACAAAAAAATCTGCATTCTTTACATGTAGACTATCTGAAAAAGGCTATGTTGGAGTCTACCTATTGAACATCACAGGTAACATGGAGCTTATCTATTTTTAGTAGACACGAACACAGGAAAGCTCTATATGAAAATGACCAAAGAAACACAGCTAGTTGAAAAAGCTGATATTTCCAAAGGGTAAGACAGAAAAACATGTGAAACAAAAAGTATTTCATGGCTCCCTTTCACCACCCTGTTTCTAGCACAGTTAACTTAACCATGTTTGCTTGTGCACTGCTGCAGCTACCAAAGCCAAGAGGTCAGCTCTAATAAGAGCCCTTGAAAGTTGTCTTACTGCATGCAAAGGCAGGCAAAAGAGATTTCAAGCACTACGTGAGACTTCAGTACAAATATACTCAAGAAACACTCAGCAAATTATAATGCTTAGGATTTTTGATGTTTTTGCAGTCTGGGATCGTATTTTCATGTCTGGGGCATCTCTACTATTCTGGACAACAACTGCTCCTCACTCTACCACAGCTTTCAGTCCCTTCTCAGAGTTTTTGAAGGGAGCGCAGTGGTCACTGACAATTATTGCGTCCCCTTTCCTACCACTCTGACTAAGCTCCCTTCTCCCAAGAGGAATTTCATAAGTTTCACTATGAATAAAGGTTAATCTCACCCACCACTGGGTCAGCGCCATAGACTGCTCTATCACTCCACAGGAAGGAAAAAGAACAGAATCAGCTCTTTGCTAAGCAGAAATCAGAGAAGCCAAAAGGACTTAACCACAACTGCAGTTACCAAGAATGACTCAGAGGAAAACAAGATGGCTAAGGTATTGTTAACCATGGTACACTATGGGATGCTTAACACACACATCAATAGGAAGTTACGAAGAGAAATGAAAAGTCTAGAAGAAAAGCAGTATTGGGTAACTCACAACCAAATGTGCCCTCTTTAATTTTGTACTAAATCCACATATATGATAAGAACATGTTAAGCAATCATTTCACAGAGACTACTAGAAAACTAAAAGGAAAACAGAACATTTGGGAGACCATAAAGCATTGTTACTTAACCCTTCAATTCTTTAATATTTTGAGTAAGATCATCACTTGGTTGAATAGTGGCACAGTCTAGAGCCAGGTGCAGGATTAGGGTGAACAGATGGTGACTAATCTTCCTAATACAGCTCTGCCAATACAGCTAACTCTTGACCAGCCACATCCCCATTTTTTCTTTTTTTTTTCCTGGCCCTTGGTTTTCTCTGGCCTGAGCACCGGTTGTCAAAGGGGTAGTTGCATGGTAGGCTACTCACATAAGGCTGCTGATCTAATTTTGTTTTTGGTCCAAGATATCTTCTGTTTGTATTTCAGTCTGGCAACCGAAGTGAATTAACTCACTGGCACACTCAATACACCCAACACACCCAATCGCAAGAGGGACACAAGTTACATTATCTATTAATAAGCATTAGCACACCAGACAAAAAATGTATGACAATGCATACAAAAAGCAAGGCTCTGAGTGCCTTGTTACTCAGTACTCTGAGTGCAGCTACATGTGCAAAGAAGCATGGAAACTACTACAAACTGGAGAAGGCACGAGGAATACACAGAGAGCAAGCTAAGACTTCAGCCCCACCCCATCCCTGCATTTGGAAGAGCTGCAAGGGAAAATGTGAAACACTGCAAAATATCCTGCCTCCCAGATCACTGTCTTTCATGTGAAGTGGCACCAAACTGCTCCCAGCACAGCTGTGACTGCACCTAGTGCAGTGTTAACTGGACTTTCAAGGGTCATCTCTTTTTTGTTTTGGCTGCAGTTCCGCTAAGAAAATAGCCTATCATTAGGGATACAATTCAAGAGGACCAAAGCAGCAGACAGGAAAGCAGAAAAATATTCTAGGTACACCTCAACCACTGCTTTTCTAAAGTTTCACTGGGCAAAGAACTGTGCCCCTGCAACTGATTTCACCTTCAGTGACAACAGCATTTTGCTAAAAATACCTGCAGAATTACGTGGATTAAGTTAGCAGGAGTGCTTGATCTCAGATACAGTGAGGTAACAAAAAGAACTGGACTGTGCTTATCTTAATTTCAGTGAGAAAGGCAAACAACCCAGTATTAAACTACTTGGTCTGCAGTGACGGTATGGTTTACTGTTTGTGGACGGTACTAAACAGAAGGAAAAAAAAAGGATACATCCCAGAGATTCAATCCAAAGGAAATTCACAGAAGCACAGACCTGCACTTAGAGGAAGCTGCCTTTAAGCTAAGGGCTTTCAGATGTAGAACGCATCAAGCAGTACTCAAACTCAGAGAGAACTTTTCTCTTTGTTGGCCCTGGTTGCTTGGTCTTCCCTTCAGGGCAGATTCCTTAAATGCTAAGAGAAACATTGGAGTCCTAATATTACAGATTCTCTTGAAAAAATGCTCACTTCACTGAGAACAAAAATGAGAGCTTCACACTTAGTCTTTTCTACAACTTTACTTGGTCATATGTACCTTCACATTGAAGACTGGACATGTATTTTTATGAGTCTGATATTAAGGATAGCATATGTTAAATCTAGAGATGTAATGAAAAAATTAATATTGAAATAAAGGTACATCAGTCTGAGCTGGTGTTTAGCTATTTTTTTTTCTTCTTTCCATGTCTCTGTCCTGTAATTTAGAAGCACTGGAGGCTCTTCAACAACTTGTTTAATGCTGATTTTACTTCACCGCTTTAATCTTTTTTACCTTTCATCTAGATAATTGCTATGCTTCTAGCCAACCACAGCAGATACTGAAAAGTGACAGAATATGCTGTCACCATGCCTTCATCACACCTTGTCAGTCAGAGTTATGAGTCTGATGGACCAGATCAGTCCACCCTTCTCTCAGTTGAAATACTGAACCATCAGAAACCTGATCTTCAGATGATCTCCAGAAGTCCCTTCCAATAGTAACTATTCAAGACTTCTGCCACCCAAGCTTGTCAGTCTGTGACAGCACAGTCCAGCTGGCAGCTTGTGACCACCACCCCTTCCCCACAGATGGGAAACAGCTGCTGTGGCAACAAGAACTGCCAAACCACCAAGCACCCTCCATCCATGTCTGCTCACAGCACCCTAAACAGCTCAGCGGCAACCACTTCAACACAGACAGTACAAGAGGAGGGAGCAGTCGCTGTTGAAGAGAGAAAAAAAGAGGATGAGATGGACACAGCCTTACAGAAGACATCCTCCCTCCCCCTGCCCTCCAAGCCCTGTCCTTCCTTCCAGCCAAACAGCACCTCAGAGTGCAGCTGCTGTCTTCAGCCAAGATCCTTTGCTCTGCTCCTCCTCACCATCCTCCCTCCTTTAACCCATTCCATGAATGTTCAGCTTTATCCTGTATAAAACCTATAGGCTCAGACAATGAAGAAACTGTTCAAGCGGGAAAAACACAAGAAATAAAAAGCTTATTTCTGTAGCAGCTGACTTGCCCACATAATGTCAGGCTGCTTTCAGAAGTCAAATGCAAAGGCAGATTCAGTGCCTCCGTGCCCACATGCAGGTACCACAGAATTACTGACTGTATTGGGTCAGAACAGGAGATCAAAGTCCAGGGTCCCAGCCTCTGGCAGAAATACATTATTAACAATACAAACAAGGAAAGGCAAACTAAGATTTTTTTTCCCTTGGTATAAGCTTTCTAATAGCCATGGATTTCATAATTTCTGGATCTGTAATGTCTGTGATGGCCTACATGATTCCCATGTGGGCTGCTGCAGACATTCTCTCTTTTTCATCTAGAATCCACCCAGAAGCAATTTTAGCCCCCTCTCCCTTAAAAAAAAAACCATTTCTGGCATCCAAAATACCCAGTAAGTTTCAGAACTTAATCATGCATGCAGTAAAAAAAAATACTAAAATATTGTGTCACTTCAGTTAGTTCAAAAGCAACTGCATGGACTCAACGATTGTGGGTACTCTTCCAGGAACAGGCAGGAGAGCCCAGCTCTGTGTCCTCTTCACAGACATCCCCTACTGCAGGCATAGGTCCTCCTGCCTCCAGTGAGTCACCACCACAGATTCTTTTGCCTCCTCTTTGGCAGAGAAGAGGCTGCCAGTGCCATGTTTTGTACTAATGTCAACCCTGTCAGTACATTTTATGCATCCTGTTCTACAATTTTATATTATCTAACTCCTTCACAGATGTTTACATATGCTAGGAGACATTCACATAAAGCAGGCACTGAAATGCTCAGCTCTATGATACTAGGACACCTCTGGATATAGACTCAATAACCTCTCTGGCAGAAATGCAGGCATTTGGGACTCACACGTTCCTATGCATTTGATTGCTGTAGATAAAACACAAGGATCAAGCATAATTTGACAAGATCCTACTTGAGTATTTGGTTAAAATAATCCCATTTTTAAAGTAAGTTTGGGGTTATCTGTGACTTCTGAGATTCAGACCTGCATTCACATGTAATATTTTCATATCTTTCTCTGAACCAGCCAAAGCCAAACCAAAAAACAACAAAAAAAAAAGGAGGGGAGGGGGAGAAAAAAAACATGTCTCAAAACAAAACCCAATAGATTAAACTCCCAATAAGATCACGTATCCTAGAAAAAAATGAAATGCCAGAAATAATGTTTAAATTAATTTTACAGGAGGAAAAAAGCCAGAAAAATATGCACAGATAAAGATACACATATACAGAGCTCCAGGTTGCAAACTGTTGCATGAAGGGACTCTTCACACTGTTTGTGAAAGTATACTGCCCAAGATAATAGGATCTGGTCCTCAATTTCACCACATATAAACAATAATAGATGATTAACAGTGTCTTTCAAATAACAGCTATCAGTGCTGATTAGTTTCTGTTTATTGCAGAGAGTAGCTCTTGTGGAAAGAGAAGGCAGATGCAAGAAGGCAAGAGAGAGGCAGACCCAAAAGCTCTCAAAGCTACAGCAGTTACTCTTCCACCTGCACAAACCCAGCGCAGCACTGCTGGACAGCCAACAAACAGCTTCAAGCAGGCCAGAGCTGTCATTTATGTATATGACAGAGAGCTGCATCTGGATGGTTACTGTCATCACAGCACAAGCAACAGCCGGGTGTTCTGTCTACGCTGACAGAAGTAATTCAGAGGCAATTATCATTCTTCATACAGAGCAAACCCTTCAACGGTCAGAGCAAAGAGGTCTCCCCAGATATCCCCTGACAATTTGGATTCAAAGGATGGAAACAAAAACCCAGTGCTCTCCTCAAGTAGTTTCTTTTCCTTTCATACACTGTACACCTGCTCAGAAGGCTTGTAGCAATGAAATGACAGCAAAGCAAGCAGATGAGTCTTCCCTCTGTTTTTCTTTTCACATTCCGTGTTACTTCGGCTTAACAGAAGTATTTTATCTACTTAACAGAACTTGCTCCAAGGCAATAATTGTTTCAATGATGGTACTACAGGTTTTGTCCAGCATCAGCTACACAGCTGTCTATAATGCACTTGTGTTGGTAGCCCAGGGACACACAAATATGTAATACAGTATATAAGGGAAAGATTATAAGCACATTTCAATTGCTATGCACTAAGGTTGGAGGTAAAGCGCATTATGTCAGACATCAAAAACAGCTGTTCACCTGCTCTGATGGCACAAGAAGGCCCAGGGCTGACATGCTGCAGTAAAAGACAGAAATTCAAAAGTACTGATATTAGAGTGATGATAAAGCCTTTGCCATTTCATTTTCATAGAAAACGCTGTATGATGTCTTCAGAACATTCGTTTTCACAACCTGCACTACGTACTAGCAAACACAATGGCAAGATGTGTATCAATTCCTTAGCTCTGCATGCATTTTAAATACAGCATCAAGTGAGAGCAGCAGCAAAGTCTGCAAATCATTTAAACTAGTCTAGAATATTAGAGAATATTTAATAAAATCTGAAATTTGGAACTCAAATTTGCCACAATTTGATTTACTGAGAGAGCTGGGGCTGTTCAGGTTGGGGAAGAGGTGGCTTCGGGGAGACCTGATAGCAGCCTTTCAGTATCTAAAGGGAGCTACAGGAGAGCTGGAGAGGGACTCTTTGTCAGGAAGTCTAGTGACAGGACGAGGGGTAACGGTTTTAAATTGGAAGAGGGGAGATTTAGATTAGATATTAGGAAGAAGTTCTTTACTGTGAGGGTGGTGAGGCACTGGAATAGGTTGCCCAGGGAAGCTGTTGATGCCCACCCCTGGAAGTGTTTAAGGCCAGGCTGGATGGGGCTTTGAGCAACCTGCTCTAGGGAGAGGTGTCCCTGCACATGGCAGGGGGGTTGGAACTTGATGATCTTTAAGGTCCCTTTCAACAATAACCATTCTATGATTCTATATTTAATGAAAACGTATTTTCCAAATTAATATGTCTTAAGGTATGACAAATCCCTGCTTACATCATGTGGGATATCTCAAGTAACAATATCTCCCATTGTACTGTGACATTAGAGAATTCATTTCACTCGCCTAGAATATTCACATCTCTGACATGGGTGGAATACTTATCACTGCCAAGAACTTCGAAGTTCGTAAGGAAAGGCTTGCCATGTATTTTTATAAATACTTACAAATTAATGTTACTATAGAAAGTCCATTTTATAATGTATTATAATCTACCTTTTTTACGTCCAAAATTAGACAGAATTTACTCTCTTTATAAATAATCTACATTACTCTTCATAATGTCACTTGAGATCCTATTGGATTTTCACTAGTGGAGCATTTTGACACTGGCTCAATTGCTGCAACTGATCATTCTGACAATGATCAAAATGCCTGCTGATGGGAAAGTGTACATGTATACATTTTGTACCAAGTATACGGTACAAAAAACATAGACATGTAGTCATGTATCATCTACACCAGTTAACTACATATATAACACAGATGGTACTAAAATGTAATTAGCATACACCCTACAACAGATAAAACACTTCTGTGTTATTTAAAAACACCAATTCTTAGCCCTTGTGGTAAAATAACAAAGTAAATCAGTAAGTTTCTGTCCTCTTTGTAATAGCAGAATTTTTATCAACTGAAAGGGAAATTTTCAGCTGCCCCTTATTTATTGTAACTGCACCAAGTCCCACAGGCTTTCTTGTCCTATTGCTAAACTCCAAAACCCAGGTGTGCTCCTGAGTGTTTGATTCCAGGTGTGCACCCTGAGCGTGGTCTGGCTTAACAACAGAGTGATGTGCAACAAAGGAACAAAACAGAAGTGTATGGGCAGCAGGCCCTTGGCAGCCCCTGAGGGTGCACAAGTTGTGAGAAAAGCCGTAGTAGCTACGGCCAGATCCATAACCCAGTTGACCAGGAGACTGGCATCTTCTGTAGAGTCTAGATTCATCTGAAAGAAAAATACTTGTTCTACTGCCCATACATTAAATACAACAATAAATTGGAATAACCAGAATTGTTGTCTCATGAAGAGATACTGATACAGGTGAAACCCAGAATATGAATTTATTCTACTGGAGTATTAAAATCACAAAGCACAAGACTAAGTAGGTAAACGGGGAAATGAATACTACACACAGAAAAAACCACAGCGTTATTTCTAAAGATTTACTAACAGTTCATCATATTTAGAGACCCTACATGACTAGAGATCAACATTCACAACAAAATGGGGTAGATACCTATATGAGACAAACAATCTGGATTACAGAATATATCCTGTTGTTCTACAAAAAATATATGAGAGTAAAGGCACCATTCAAGACTACTTCCTTCTAGTTTACAAAAGCTGAAAGTCTAAACATGGCCATTAGAAGAAATTTTTTTTTTTTCAAATGCCTATGACTTATACTTGAACATTTTTGAACATTATTGTGTGTTAACAGTAGAGTAATCATGTGAAATCCTATGATCAAGACCCATCTCTTTAGGAAACCTGTCACTAGATTAAAGCAGGAAAAAAAACCAACAGAACAGATCTTAGATGAACAAGCAATCTGATTTCAACAACTTTTTTGCTTCCATCTTCACTGGTAATCTCTCTTCCCACCCCTCTCAAGTGGATAGACCACTTGAGAGGCAGGGACTGGGCGAGCAAAGTCCCTCCAACTGTAAGTGAAGATCAGGTTCATGATCACCTGAGGAACCCGAACATCCATAAGTCTATTGGACATGACAAGATGCACCCCAGAGTCCTCAGGGAACTGCCTGATGTATCTGCTGAGCCATGCTCCATGGTATTTGAAGTCATGGCAGTCAGGTGAAGTCCCTGGTGACTAAGAGAAGTGACACTGCACCCATTTTTAAAAGGGGTAGAAAGGAGGACCCTGGGAGCTACTGACTTGTCAGCCTCACCTCTGTGCCTGGGAAGATCATCGAACAGATCCTCCTAGAAGCAATGCTAAGGCACATGGAGGACAGGGAGGTGATTTGAGACAGCCAGCACGGCTTCACCACAGGCAAGTCCTAACTAACCAATCTAGTGGCTTTCTATGATGGAGTGACTATACCAGTGGACAAGGGAAGTGCTACAGATGTCATCTAGCTGGACTTCTTTCTGTAAGGCTTCTGACATGGTCTCCCACAACATCCTTCTCTCTCAGTTGGAGAGATACAGATCTGATGGGTGGACTGCTCAGTGGATGAGGAACTGATTGGATGGTCACATCCAAAGGGTAGTGGTCAACTGCTCAATGTCCAGATTGAGATTGGTGACAAGCACTGTCCCTCAGGGGCCTGTACTGGATACCAGTACTGTTTCATATCTTCAACAATGACATAGTGGGATCAAGTGGACCCTCAGCAAGCTTGCGGATGACACTAAGCTGAGTGGTGCAGTTGATATGCCTGAGGGATGGGATGCTATCCAGAGGGACCTTGAGAAGCTCAAGAAGTGGACCCATGTGAATTTCATAAGGTTCAACAAGACCAAGTGCAAGGTCCTGCACCTGGTTTGGGGTACCCCCTGGTGTCAATATAGGCTTGGCGATGAAGGGATTGAGGGCAGCCCTGCCAAGAAGGATTTGGGGATACTGCTCAATGAAAAGCTGGACATGAACAATGTGTGCCCACAGCCCAGAAAGCTGACTGTATCCTGGGCTACATCTAAAGAAGCGTGGCTAGCAGATCAGGGGAGGTGATTCTGCCCCTCTACTCCATTCTCACAAGACCCCACCTGGAGTACTGCATCCAGCTCTGGAGTCCACAGCAGAGGAAAAACACAGACCTGCTGAAGTGGGTCCAAAGGAGGCCACAAAAACAAAGAGAGGGCTGGAACACCTCTCCTGTGAGGACAGGCTGAAACAGCTGGGATTGTTTAACCTCACTGCAGCCTGTCAGTACTTAAAGGGTGCCTACAGGAAAGATGGGGACAAACTTTTTAGTAGGGCCTCTTGCAATACGATGCAAGATAGTAGTTTTAAGCTATTCAAACAAAAAGAGGGTAAAATTTAGACTAGATACAGGGAAGAAATTTTTTACAATGAGGGTGGTGAAAAACTGGAACAGGTTGCCAGACAGGTGGTAGATGCCCCATCCCTGAAAGTATTCTGAGTCAGTTTGGATGAGGTTCTGAGCAGCCTAGTCTAGTTGAAGATGTCCCTGCTCACTACAGGCAGGGTTAGAATAAATGACCTTTAAACACCCCTTCCAACTCAAATCATTCTATGATTCTATGAAGAGGACAGGCTTCACAGTAACAATTTACTAGCTTTGAAGCCAGTTGAATCTGCCAAAACAAACAAACAAAAAGGAAGCTAATATAGTATCAATCTCACCACTATATATTCTTTCACTAAATAAATGTGACAAATGCAGAAGTAAAGAGAATGTTATGGGAAATTTAATAAAATATTTTTTCTTCCATCAGCAAATAACACTCCTCATAAAGTGAAAAAAAAAATACCCAAACCAACACAAACGTTATTCCAAAATTTCAAAAGGGTAAATATCAACACGATGAAGTAATGAAACAGCAGGTGCAGGTTTTAGTCAATAAACTTAATACAGACATAGAAGTAACGAGAAGAAATGAGATTTCATAGAGTACAACTTTTTGTAAGATTTTAAGATTTGTGGATCAAAGTAACTGCTGCCTCTAACAGTTTGTTAGAGATTTCTGACTTAAAAATGTGTCACCAAGGAAAACAGCCTTGTTTAATAATAATACTGGACATACTAAATCTATTAGAAATAGGATAAATGTAAGATCTTTAAACATACCTACAACACCAACTTATTACAGAAAACTGATGCTAGTTCAATGCTGCTAATATTCATCAATACCCTAACAGAATAATATAACAGAAGTAACTTATAAAGTTTGACATTATTTACTGTTTCATCAACTTCTGGGACACCTGTAATGACCAGAAAAAGCCAAACAGTGTGAGCACAATTGTGGAACATGCATTCTAATTGAAGAGCAATACCATGCATCTCAGAAAGATGATGTGATAGTTACAGAATAAGGGGCTACGCCCACAAAAGTTGTATCATCCTTGTCTGCTGCACTGGTGCTACTCTGAAATACTGTGACTGGTTTCATTATCCATGCACACCTCTGAAGGAAAGGTCCACTGAGCACAATACCCTTCTTCACACTTGCAAGCAATGAACATGCTTGAAAAACTGTTTTGAAATGACTGTTACTTTGGCTCTACTTGCATCGTATTTAAATTATCATCAGATGTGAAAATGATGGGTGAGTGGGGTTAAATTCCAATCCTCTATCTCATCAGATTTTAAACAGACTGATTCAGTAGTGAGTAGATATTTATTCACATGTATAGACAAAAACCAGATTATTTTACATGCTCGGTGTCCTTCCAAGCTCCACGGTCATAAGGCAAAGACTTTTTTACTTAGTACACTAATAACCAGTTTAACACCTGGAGAAATTACTACTATTACACTTTATCAGTTGTGTGGACTACACTGGTGTAATCACGTGTGTGATCATCAAGTTTTGGGGATTTTGCACTACGGCCTAAAAGCCAAACACCCCTGGTGGCCTGCAAGGCGCAGCCGAGGTGTGCAGAACCCACAACACGGTCAAGCCCTCGGCCCCCCAGCACCGCAGAGCTGCGACACGCTGGGGCCCGTAGGGCCTGGCGGGCCCGCAGGCCGCCGTCCTCCTCCGCTGGGACGCTTCAACTACTGCGGGGAAACGCTCCCCTCACCCAGCCCGGGCACCCCTCTCCCTCCTGCCCTGTCCTATTCTGACCCCGTCCCGCTTTACGAGCTCAGCACTACCGCCCCGCAACGCCGGGGGCACCGCTCACCCAGCCCGAGCTCCGCAGCTCCCCCCAACTCCACCCCCGCCGCCTGGCCCGCGGTGCGGCGGG
>VXBW01004351.1:544880-582373 GCA_013400375.1 Thinocorus orbignyianus
CCCCCCCCGCTCCTCAACGCCCCTCTCAGGCCAGCAGTCGCCCAACGGCCACCTTCTCAGCCCAACGGCTGCCTAACGCCCACCCACAGTTCAGTGTCCCCCTCAGCCCAATGTCAGCCCCAAGGCCTCCTCTTCTCAGAGCAATGGCCTCCACCCCAGCCTCACGGCCACCCAGTGTCCATTCTCCCCACTAAACAGCCACCTCTTCAGGCCAAAGGCCTCCCCACAGCCCAACAGACTTCTCCTCAGCCCAACGGCTTCCCTTACCTGCCCCTCTCAGGGCGTTCAGCCATGGGCTGAGGGTCCTCATTTCACCTGCCCGCAGGGTCTGGTCCTTCACGACGCGGAAAAGGGTGGTTCACAGAGCCCTGGGCAGGAGAAAGCCTGGAAGCAGGAGCTGTGCTGGGACACCAGGAGGGCTGTAGCCCCAGAGTGGTATGAAGGCCATGCTCCCCTCCCCATTGGGAGACCCCACAGCTTTTGGGTGGCTGGCTGGACACCAAGGGCCAGGACGTCACCTCGCCTCATGGTGCATCCACCTGTGCACTGCCACACAGAGGAGCCAGGCGTTAACACAGGTTGGTTGGTCAAACACACCAGTCTAGGTGACCACATGTATGAAAGTGGTAGTTAACTTGACTTCCAAATGTTAAACACAAACAGGGCTCAGGAGCTCAGTTCATCCATAACCGCTCACAGGTGAAGGCTCTGGAAGAGTGGGGTGTTGCAGCTGCAGGCAGCTGTTTCTACACACTGTGCTTAACGCTGATAGAAAAGAACTAATGAAGTAATAAAGTGTCACTAAGTAGTTTTGAGCAAGTTAAAGTTCAAGCTTAATACATACACTTCAGTCTTGAGCACATTTTGCAGGGGTCTCTTTTGCCTGTGGGTTTTGGCTACATGTGTGGACAGAGCAGCAAGAATCATCATATCCACTTTACAAAAGAAACCAACTGTTGTAGTTAGACCAGTATAAAAGCCAGTGGGAAAGAAGGGTGACTTAGCATGATAGATTGTCTATACCAACTCTGCTTTGATTTGCAGATGGGTAGCTTAAGAGAGAAGTATCTTTAAACCTTATAATTTGCTGTGACTGGTTGAGGAGGCACCCAGGTCTGGAACAGCATTAATGTCATCTGGATGCACTACTTTCACTTACCACTTAATCACTTGATTAACAATTCAGGCAAAAAGCCACACACACTTCATGCAAATATCTAGCTATCCATTAAGCATAATAACCAAAATGAAATTACCATGAGGATATTTCTAAATCGGCTAATAATTGTTGTGTTTTTACAAGGTGGTAACATTGGTTAGCTGATGAGGGGTAGACATCAATGCGTATTTGTTACATGCAGTTAGTATATGCCCTGGAGAAAAACTTTATTCATCCATACTGCCATCAGTTAAAAACAGGAACAAGCCCAGGCCATTAGCACAGTCTCTCCTTTCCTTACATTTGTTCTCTGGCTTGTAGCACTGATTGTGTCTTAGGGCTGTTGTCTACAGAGCAGTCCAAATTTCACACGTTATTTTCTTTTTACAGAGGTGCAACTCACACAGTGTATGGATTAAGGAGATGAGCAGTTTTGAATAATTTTTAAGAATATAATAAATGACTATTTCAAAAGGAGAAATAAACACATCAGGGCCTTTGTTTGTGCAGATCTGTGACATTTACAAACGGAACAGTGACCCAGCTAAATTTCCATTTGGACCCAGATGACTATACAGGGATGTCTAGATAGGATTTTGTGGGCACAACAGAAGAGACAGCATTCTGGCAAACACAAGTGTGCTTGCCTTTGTACCATCACATTTGTGTTAAAGACAGAAAGAGTAAGCCAGATACCTCACAAACAGTAATGGGTGCTGGGTTGTACAATGCGGGAAAGTCAGAATTCAACATGTGTTTGCCAAGTCTCACACAAAATAGCTGAAAATCCCCAGCATTTTTCTTTCCTATTTCACTGCACAAAGTATATGTAAATTAATGACAAATGCAATATTACTTATTTAAGAGTTTTATGAGCTATGGGTGTTTCACATCACAAGGAGAAAATAAATTTTAAATTAGACAATAAGTTTAAAGTCAACTTTATCAGATCTGGAAACACAAATACTGTGTGCTTTAAGTAATAATGCTAAAGTCACAGACAGACTTAACTTTACTGTTGTGATTTTTTTTATATGGGTTTCTTTCAGAATTTATTTGCAGTTCCTTGGGTATAACATTATTGCAGTATTTTTCTACTTACGATGTTTCTCTTTGAGGATAGTTACAATTTTTCCTGTACCTTAAATTTAGAACAACATATGCTACCTATTTTTTTGTTTGTTTTTATTTGGGAGTATATATGGTGTCACGGTTTAGCCTCGGCGGCAACAAAAGCTCCACGTGGCAGTCCCTTGGCTCCGCCCCCCAGCGGTGTGGAGAGGATGAGAAAGAAAAGGCAGACTCGTGGGTTGAGATAAAAACTGTTTACCAGAGCAGCAGGTATTGCAGGGAAACAGTAACACAGATGGAGGAGACAAACACAAGTACCATACCGACCGCATCCCGCGCCACGCCACCCTGACCGCCACCGACGCCACTGAGATGCACCCCGGCGCCGCCCGCCCATATATACGCCTACGCCGTGACGTCGCCACGCCCACTCCCGGTTGTGGCCCCTCCCCTCCCCGGCTAGCTCCCTGCTGCCCCTGGGCCTGGCACACATGGGGTGGAATAGCTGTGCCGGATAGAGACAGGGGAGAATCAACCCCGTCCCTGCTGGAAACCAGGACAATGGACATATGACCTGAAATTAATATTACACTCAGCACAAAAGTCTGTATAGCTATGCACAACATCTAAGTTATGGCAGATATGGGAACATTGATTTTGAATGCCTAACTCTTATTGAAATAGTATTTTAACCACAAGTAAAAGCTTCATATAAATTCAATGGGGATATTTGCTTGGCTACATTTTTGCTCTGTTTGAAAACTGAGTGCTTTCCTGATCACACTCCATGATCCCACACACAGAACACGGTAGTCAGCAGGCAGCCATCCAGGCTGGCTCCGCTACGTTTCGCGCATAGAAATCTGGAGCAGGCCACAAGAACTCTCACTGTGCTCACTATCAGCGTTGTGTTCTTACAGATGAGCCAACCAGTAGCTCAAATTAATTGTATCCTAATCATATATATACTTTTGCCAAGCAATAAAAGAAGGCTAAATCCAAATACTTCTTATTCACCTGTATATCTGTCCATGCACACCTGGGTTTTATTTCTTTTACTACAGTACTCAGAATGATCCTAGTCTTACTTCCCAAATGAGGTGGAGGAGGCAGAGTATGTAATATACTGACCATGGTTTAGGCTAGTAAGAAAGACCACTGCTGCAGCCAAGCTGGTTAAGGCCGTGCAATATATATTTATGTCTTGGGAGTTTCTCCTAATATTTTTCTCCTAGGTGTACCTCTGATCTAGCCTTTTGACCATTTGATCATTTAAAGAATGGAACTAGAATTTTCAAAAATATTTTACCAACCTGCTACTATTGCTGTGATTGCCTGCAGTAAAACCCTTCGCTGCCTTCAGGAAGACCAGAACTAGATCAACTCTTATTTTTCTAAGTATTTGCAGTCAGCCTTCTACTGACTTGCCAATTCAGTGTGGTTAACTGCTGAACATGCCCACCCCACCCTAAGTAATAGTTAACAGCACATTAAAAGAGCCTGCTTGGAAAAGAAGGCATTTCCACACAGGTTACTTTTCAAATGTTTAACGTGTATTTCTTGATTGGGATTTCCCTGACAGCCCCCCAAAATACTTGCAGATAAGAGGTCTGGCGGGATGTAGCTCCTGCGTGTGCCCACGAGCAAGAAATGTCAGGGACAGCTCCCTCAGGTACTGTCAGGTGGTGGCTGACACTGGCACCTCGGGAACCTGGGAAGCATGAGCTGCCTCCAGCCTTGTCCTGCAGGAAAGTGGTTTTGAATTTCACCAGGAAGCCCCGCTCCTCTTCACCTGCTTTGGGCAGTGACCACCTCTGCATCCTGCTGGGAATGGCATTGCAGGGAGCAGGCTAAAGCACAGCCATACTTGGCTGGCATTGGTACATCCACAGCTCTTATCCCATACCCGTATAGAAGAAAGTTTATACACCCCAAAGGGCTTTGCTGATTATGATTTCAGACTGTGAGACAGGCCCCGGGTTGACTGATCATCCCAATGTGGCTACATTATTAGCAGCGGAAAGCATGAGTATCAGGGATAGAAGGGCTCCAAATTTTCATTTCCAGCATCATCTAAAACTCACAGTTGAGGACAAATTTATTTCCAGCTCACAAGGTGAACTTAAGGTTGAACAGTGATTATGCTTAAATTTAAAGCATATGCTTTCTACTCAGCTTGTAATTTCTTTGTGATAAGAATCTTCTCTTTAAATAATGTAACAAATAGTAAATTAACTTAAATTCCTAGAAGTATCAGAGTTTTCCCAACAAAATCCTTAAAAAGTATAGTGTATTTATCGTTTGAAAGTCAAGGAGCAAAAAAAGATAGACTAAGATGCAATGACGAAGAATGTACATAAAAGGCAAAAGATAACAGGTTGCATACAGTCACACAGAGTAATTATTTGGAAAGTTTCAAAGGAGAGAAAGCTGGTTTTAAAATTTTCAATATGAGGAGAACATCATCCTGGCATTTAATGCTTCTGATAACAAGTTGTTCCATCAATCAGTTATTGATAAATACTGAGCCAAGTTTATGTGCATTTACATCTGGCCTTGTTGAGATAGTTTTAGGGGAAAAAAGCAATATTATGTTTTTTTCTTAATAAGTTTCACTTGTGCCCTTCATATATACCAGATATGCATTGGGCTAAAAGGAGAAGTTAAAACATAAGACCAAATCTTGCTTATTCACTTCTTGCATCGTGAGTAGCATATTGTCTTGCTCTTTAAGGGTCTCCCACTGGTAGAAAGCAACAAAATGAGTTGACCTAATAGAAGTGAAATTAGTGGCATTTGAAAAGTGGCAGTTAAAGTTTTGATCACCAATTCTTAGCGATCCATGTGGTGACACTTTTCCTTCAAGTCTTCAAGGAGCGTTCATAATTTGTATGTCATGCCTAAGGAAATTAGGTGGTGAATTCCTGAGTAAGATTGTGAGATAGTTGTTGATCTCATGGAATTTGCAACCTCTTGTGGCAGAGGTAGTCAAATGTCAAATAAGTCAAATCTTATTTCACTATAAAATTAATTTGTGAACTGCAAGACGATGAATTAAGAAACTGAAATAATTTCTTACCTATAGATATTTCTTAGATCCACATTGCTACACTACAGATATTGGTGGAGAGACATTACAATGGAAATAATTCAAGGACTTAAGAGAATGAGATATAATTTTATTTTTTCAAATAGAAAATTGCTCACATCTAGTACATTTAGACATAGTGAATACATTCCAGCACATCACATTATACGCAACAACGACAGTGCCAAAGACTTAGAAATGAACAAATCTATCATAAGTTAGTGAGTCAATTCACAGAAAAGACTGAGCAGCAAGACTCATAAGCAAACCAGTGTTTAAATACATTTCTAATACAAGCCAACCATATTAAATTGACCTGTGAACAGTGCACATAATTTCTGTTTTTCCTCCTCCTCCCCTACTCTCATGATATATAAAGACCTGCTTTAAATGGCTTATTGTTTATTAAGTTTCTAAATCACTTGCACAGTTCATTTTTTGATCTAATCTTGTGAGGTACTTGATATCAGGCAGGGTAACAGTAGCCTGACAGGATTTTCCACCCAAGGGCAGACACAGTCTTGGGTGGAGCATGTGTTGTGACCACATGGCATCCAGAAGAGTATCTTTTTAGCAAAGAATATTTTTGAGGTCCATAAACATAAAATGCTGATGGTTCTCAACATCTGTTGACTCTAATACTCTCAAGAACTCAAATCTTTGGAGATAAAAGGAAAGCATCCTTTCACATTTGGTTTTATAGCAAACAGGTATCTGCTCTGAACTGAAATCTCAGGGCTTATATACAATTCAGAGCAACCTGAAACTCACCAAATGCAGCGTGTGTATCTCCTCCGCGCAAACAGACTGAATTTTGGCAGAGGAGAGCAATCTCCTCCCCAGGTCTGGGGGCATCATTGGTCCCTGAGGCTGCTCTTCCTCTTTGTACAGCAGCAACATTTAGACTTTTTAGATTATAAAAGTGGGTGGAAAAAACAATCCTTGACTAATGTAACTAGAGGTTTCTGCCAAGTTCTTCCCCTACGTGCAAAGTACTAAGAAGCTTGCTTTAAAACTTTTAAAAACTACCTTGAAAAGCATTATGACTCTCTGGTTTCTACAGAAACCTGTGATAGCTGTTCTAGCCAGTCATGTTTTGCAGAATTACATGAGGCCTCTGGGAACAGTGATAAAATCCAGAAATTTTCTCCAAAAACTGGGAATACCAGCAGATCTCAACAGAGAAAATGAAAATATTTATTGCTGCCCTGCCTGCTCCTAATTTGTGTCAATCTTAAGTAACAGAGTTAGTTAAAAAAATTAAGAACAAAACCCCAAAGAACAATCACTGCAAGCTATCTCAATAAAAATGTAACCTGGAGATCAGGTATGCTTAGCTTATGAATGATAGTGGGAAAAAAAAGTCAAGGATAATTTTGGAACACATTCAAGGATTCTGTTATGTCTTTCCACTGCGACGAAAGAAAAATTATATTGTTAAAGCCCTACATATTATGTTTTAAGGCTATATCTTGAAGTTATGGTAATTGAGAATATTGTTTAAAAATCTGAACTCAGATTTATTCCTAATTATTGATCAAATCGATAAAGCTGTCTACTCTACTATGCACAGCTTTATCCATACATAGCTGTTAGAAATATATATTATCAGTCAAAATTGGAGACAACATCCAAACTGTAAAACGTAACCAGACACTCTTATCCACTTTAAACAGTCTAATAAATAAATATAAATACATAAATATTGCAGAACCATAGTATATTCCTTGCCCAATAGAGGTAATGTTATTTGTCTGTGGTCAATAGCAATTTTTTTTTTTTTTAATATCTTTAGACAACATATTTTAAATTTCTCACAATACAGCAAAAACTTAAGATCATTCATGAATTACTGCAACAGGATTCAGTGTGTCTGTTACACTACAAGTGCTTACCAAGAGGTTTTTTCAGTTTAAAGCTTTTGTAACAGGAATGCTTCTAGCTTTGGCTGTACCATAGGCAACTGCTGCAAATTAGCACCATTCATGAAATAATGAGAACATCAGATCCTCTCAGAGCATGAGGTAAAATGATATTCAAAAAGAAACAGTCTTTCAGTCTCTCCTTGGGTTTTTTCAGTTTGAAAATGTAGTGGATCATACATACAAATGGGAATATTAACAATCTTAAATTTCAGAACTCTCTCAGATTTAATAAAGTAGCAAAATTACATTGAATACTATGAATTTCTGCACATCTGCTTTGCCAGTATCTACAAATGCATGTACAAAAAAGATAGCAGATGGTTCCTCTCAGCAAAAAAGTATGCATATATATTCTTGAGCAGCAAGATAAATGCAGTTTATATATATAGCCACAACAATTTTCTATCAAATATTGACATTACAAATGCAACATTTTTTGCAATGCTTCTGAGAAATTATTCTCAGGGAGATCTTTAACTGCTACACCACTCCTCACATTCTATGGTACTCTTTATAATGTATTTGGATCAAGAAATTGTCTGGATTACTATTTTTAAATTATCATTTAAATTATCATTTTAAGACGACCTTAATCTGTGACACACAAAAATTTTTTTGAGCATCCGAGAGTCTTAAGGGTAGTCACCCCTTTGGTAATCCCTTACCATTTTACAAAATGTAGGGATGTAATATTGCTTCAAGTTCTTCAGAAATACATGCGGTGCATTAAAACTTACAAATACTTGGAGAATTAATTTCTTACACTGCATTTACAGCAGTTCTAATGAGTGCTAATAAGTAGTTATTAGTCAAATGACCATTCCTCCACCAGAAATAAAATGTAACCTTATTTTTAGATGAGATGCTTGCTTTCTGACCTTTAAATAGTTCAACATGTGTTGGCTGTGCCAAAACATTAACAAAACCACATACAGATTCAGACAAACAGATGGAAGCAATACCCTCTCAAAAATACTAAATGATGTCATCGTGTTTCTTGGGAACTTTATTCTCAGCATTAAAACAAAATTCCAAAAAAACAACAGGGCAGTGATTTCCCTTTCACAGACCCTGATGCCCATCATACTGGTAAATTTGTATTTTGTGTATTTTGGTGACCCTTTATAGTGGTAGTGAAATGACTCTCCAGTATGAGCAAAGGATCTGTTTAAGAGCTTTTGATAACAAAGCAAAATGTTTCCCCAATAAACTGACATTAAATTTGAATTCCTTCATTTTTCAGAAGGCTGTATCTCCATGATTACAAATATTGCTGAAATCATGTTTATTTGCATGTGGCTGTTCAAATCCTGCTTAGTTGATAACCTCTAGATAACATAATGCTTTGAAAGTGCTGGTCTTCTGCTTTTTCTTTCACCCTCTGCTCCTCTAAGGTAGACACAAGTTTGTCTCTTTCTTCAACGACTTTCATCATCTCAGTAAAAATTTCATCTTCCTCATTCAGATCCATCTCATCTTTAAGGCTGTCTAGAAGACCAAAAAAAAAGAAGATAAAATCCAGATTACTCTGTTATTACATCTTGCATTATAACTGTTGGTGTACATGTTGATGTAATATTATAGTCAATGATGAATGAAGTCAATAGCAGTTAATGTTTTTCGTGTTACAGTTCAAAGAAAATTTCTCCTGCATTTGGGCCATTTAAGGTTGACTACTACGGCTCCTAAAATCTTGAGTAGATCTTTTGCAAAACTTAGATTGGAAGGGGTAGGAAAAGCACTACTTGTTTGTAAAAAAACATTTTAGCTGGAGTTTAAATTTAGTTTAGGTAAAAAGCCCAACCATGACATGAAAAACATTTTCAGAAATGTTTTTCAGAAAAAAAGCATTGAAAACCTGCGATCACTCACAATCCACATGCTTAGAACACAACAGGATATTTTGGGGTATTCAGCATCACGTAACCCCCTTGTCCCTGCATTCCTCCTTCCTGTGCTCTCTTTTCTAATACCAAATGTAAGGACAAGTCCAAACTGTAATTTCAAATACCTAAACGCAGTTCCAAAATACTGCAGCAACCAATACTGCTACAGCTACCATAAAAGCAGATGACCTCTTTTGTGTTTGGGTGGTTGAAGAAATTCCTTTCTGCTGCTGCCCATCATCACACGTCAGCTGGATGTTGCTGTCTGCACAGCACAATTAGTGGAATTACATGTGTGAGTGCTTCTGATCCAGTTCAGTGTAAAACTGGGCAGGTTAGCTTAGCTGTCTTCACTAGAAGTCAGATGAGAAGATCTCACAAGTTGCATTTTGCTGGCTGAGCTGCACTGGCAGAAGAGCAGAGGAGGAAGAACGGCAGCTGCTCTGGTCCTTTTTGAAGCCAGCAAGGACTCACATAGGCACAGTCCATCACTGTGAGCTGAAGCATACATTCTCTTTCCTTTGACTTACCATCAATGGCCATTTTCTCTCTCAGCTTTTGTTCCAGCCTGCTTTGGTGGTCCTCCAATTCTAGCTCTTGGGCTCTAGGTACAATAAAAAGTATGGTAAAGAATAAGCATTTTAAAATAAAAGATACACACATTAATGTTCCTTCAACCAAGAACTTCTGCGTTCTGTTTATCCAGTATTTTCTCCGCATTGGTAGTCAAGGCTACAAGCTTTGCCTACATTGCCACAGCAATCCCAGAAGTACCACTACCACCTTTTTGCATTATGTATCAGATTAAGCCCCTTCGTACATTGCAAGCCTTAAGGCTTTAATCAGCTGTGCCTTGCTGGTGGCACCACAACATGATTTTGGATAGGACTGAATGCTTCCACACATGAAGACCCCTGCCAGGCCCTCTCCACAGGAATGGATCTAGAGGCAAGAGAATTAACACACATGAACACATCCAGACAACAGTATTTTGTGTCCTGCAGAGATAAAAGCAACCTGCTTTTGCTTTTTAAACTGCGTTGCAGACAGTGTCAGCAGAAGGGATCACTACCACAACACCCAATGGCAATTGAAGTGGAAAGAAAAGGTTTGGCCTTTGGTGGCATCAGAACAGCTGGGGAGAAACTGGGGTGGCAGCTGGAGCTAGTGGCCGGGCTGCAAGTCTGCACACAGCACAGTGATATGGAAATTATAAATGGCAACGAGCAGCCTGCACTGGCATGAAATCCAGGGGTCAGTAATGACTGCTGCAGCTCTCATCACCTTCCTACATTGCCCAGAAATAGTGGAGAAAATAGCTAAGAGCCACCTCCACCTATCTGTTGAGTTCTTCTCCAAGGAGGGGAGGGGAGGCAAGGGAGATACAGCCAATATTGTTTCCATCGTCCACAATCAGTGGTATCTGAGACAGTTTTTCTTTGCTTTGTGTATCTGTTTGCTTAATTGTTGTAGTGAATTCCTAGATCTTTTCTCCTAAGTGCAATAAAAACTGAGATAAACTTGTCAGACTATTTTTCTTCCACAGGAGAAAGCGTCCTACTGTTCATTAGACCCACATTACACAAAGACAGAACATCCGTATGCTGTACTGGTTTAGAGTATCCTATAGGACTAAAATAATTGAACTGCTATGAGAGAGAAGGATGAGGAGGGCTCAGATGAAAATCTGCATTCAAAGTAGATTGTAACTACTCTGGGTGCGTATATTCTATGACAGTCTCGAACAGCAGCTTGCAGCAAGGTGTTCAGGTGAAATGTGAGTGCATTTTTCCCCTCCCAATCTTCAGCACTAATGCTTGTCCTTACTTACATAATCAGGAGCTCAGACTCGTAACGCATTAATTTATTCTTCTCCAGGACCAGCTCAAACCATTCATGTAGCATCTGAGTTTCATCCTTTGTGCCTGAATCTGTTTAGAATAGGAGAGTTAAATGTTCATTACCAGCTTTCCTTCCAATGCTCTTGTGACTTAAGTTCACTTTAAGTAGCCCTCATTTGTAAGCCTAGGTGAGTCCCAATGTAGGGGTTTTTTGCTGTAACTGACATCAGTAATGTCTGGATATAACAGCTGTAACGTTCTTGTCTACATCTGGCTGAATGTTGTAGTTTATTACAGTTCAATGTACATTAGATATAAAAACACATTTGCTTTGGACGTTAAATTTTTTCTTTCAAATAATCAGTTCTGCCTTTGATAACATAGTTTCTCTGCTGATACTGGACTCCGTCAGCTGAACTATATGTATAAAGGGGTATCCCATTAACACAACTGGACTTCAGGATGTACATCCTGGCAAATTTCAGCTTAGTCCCTGCTTCCAGGGGGCTTCAGATGCACAACTGAATCCTCTGCAAATTTCCATTCATTTGCCAAACTGGCCTCTAAATCTGTGTCTGGTTTGAACAACAGGGAAGGCCATGGGACAGGACAAATCTGTTATTACTGGGTGGTTTTGTAACACTTTGGACCAGGGCATCACTGATAGGCACTATTGAAGCACGAAACATGAGATGGTCTCTCTCCCAGAGAGCTCACAGCTTAACTCTGCCTTGCTGAGGAGGAGAAGGACAGCTTTTCTCTTTCACCAGGTGAGAGCCTTTACTGCTTCTAAAAAGCCATCTGTACAAAAATCTTTGGCAATGAAGAACTCCTGGGTGTTTTCAAGTGGCAAGTCAGATCACATACATATTTCTTTTCCTCGCTGTCCTTTTTAACATGCTCATCACTTCACATTTTCCATTCATTTTCTTACAAAAAAAAACCAACCCAGCCCACCACCTCGTGTTGCAGAATTACAACAGAAGCAATGGCACTGCAAACACACTTCCCACAGCAACCACTCTGCCCACCCACCCTCTGTTGCCACAAAATAGTAATCACTTGTAGGAAGAAAGGCAACAGTTTAGGTGACAGACTGACCCCTCCAGAAGCATAGAGCCAACAGCCAGCCCATGCTCCTGCCTCAGCACATGGTAGTTGCCCACCCCACCACACTGCTGCCATGTGTTGGAGGCAACCAGACCTAGGACAGAGCAAAAAGAGGTGCTGTGGTCAGGCAGGGGAATGCTGCACTCTTCTCAGTCCTTGCATCACAACATAACATCCCCATAAACCAGTCTGGCGATTTTCTGTGGATGAAGACTTCTGTGATTTCTCCTACTTTAACAGGACTGTACCTTCATTTCAGATGAGTGAGAGCACTGAAGTTCAAGTGCAATGTTCTCAGGTTCAAGCTCCAGAGATAACAATTACAAGAGTACCATTAAACTAGGTTACCGAACGGAGAGAGAGCCAGGGTCCTGGACAGCTTAGCACTGTTTCAGATGCCTTTCTGCTGTTGTTTTGACATGCACTTCGTTCTCAGCCCAAGAATTACCCTCTTGCCCCTACTGCTTCAGCTTCAGTCCTTCACTTTAACATCAAAGCCAGGGATTTGACTCCGGTCAAGAGCAGCAGTTTAAAGCCCATCTCCTTGGGGCAGTAATGATCTCACCTGATGCATCCTTTAGCAATCTTCCTGAGCAAGGAAAGAATTGTTAGGTGTTTGGGATCACCAGTTTATTTGCATGCCTGCACTAGGCACTGTCATCCCAGAAAGCCCAGGTCACCTCCTGCCAGCATCAGAGGAATTACGTGGGCCCAATGCCAAGGACAGGAGTCATGCTGGTTTGGGTGCAGTTCTGTGATTTCTCACCAGGATTTAACCCCAATCTGAAGTTACCATGAAACAAAAGGATAAAGCAGCAGGAGAGAGTTTCTACCCAATTCCATTAAAACTTGGCAGTAATAGATGTTTCCTGTGAGTTTAAAGTCTGTGTATCTCTAACAAAAGACTGTGTATCATAGGTTGATTGAGGCAAGCAAAAAGCAACACACTGCTCAAAAATGCCACCCATTTTAGCAAAATCCTCACTGCAAGCTGAAATAAAAATAGCTCTTGTTTTTCCTCCTTTTGCATCCCACCGAACAGCCCCCAAGTGTCCCCAGGGACATTTTTTTCCTGAGCTCTTCAAATGTTTGTTAATACTAATATTAATAGTTATTTAAGTTTGATGCAGTGCTTTATGCCTTCCAATGGCAGAACAAGCCAATGAAGTCTTTTGTGTAATGCAGTACAAGAGACCTTTTTAAAGGTTAAAGGGAAAACAATTTGTGAGTCTGTTTTGTGATCCTTGCTGTCTTTTTCTTACATTATTGCTAAAGCAAAACTTTCCTCTTGGTTTACTCAAGTCTCCTTTAACCTGGATCCCATTTGAAAGTCAGATATTCTTCTAATTACATCATAGTAGTTTTTATATTCATCACTTTTGATGAATGGAATGGAATGACAGGCTGTAAAGTGTTCTCAGACCCTCAACCTCCTGTTATCCACAGTGATGCTACACTGTCCCTCCATACTGCATCACACAGTAATGAGAGCTTGGCCAGCTTGCGCTCTTTTAGGAACAGCTACACCTCATATTCCTTATTCCTTCAGGTTTTCAGCTGCTCTCTTTGGACTCTGTTGGAAGTTCTGGGAAACCTTGGATATGCTTTTTATGAAATCAAAAATTAGCTGCAATGTGCAGATATTTGTTCACCTTCTAAAACGTGGAGACATTTCTTAACATTCTCTCAACACAGATTTTCTTCTTTACCATTGTTCCTCATGATTTGTTTAGTCAACTGATTGGTTATGCTAATTTCAATGGAAAAACGTGTTTCAAGATTTTTATTTCTGTATTTTCTTGTAGGCAGAAGATCTCCATAAGCTTCCACAAATGTCAGTGAAAAATAAAGCAATGGTATATCACTGATTTATTATGTGGTATTTTGAACTAGAAAGAAGGAAGTAATGGGCATGAAAAATTATTCATAGGATTGATATTATTTATTTTCTTCTCTTTTTTTTTTTAATGCATGAATTGTTGTCACTACAATTAGAAGATCATAAAAGCCTCATTTTGCTCATCAGTCTTTATGGCAGTTGTTTCGAACCCACGCATGTTCTCTTCTAATTCAGTTGAGGAGCTAATGAATAACTCCCCCTAACAAAGGGGCCATTCATCCTGGGCTTACAGAATTATTAGAGGAGAGCTGCGTAAATGTCACTGAAGACCAGTGTTTGCAGGCTTGTCTCTAAATTTGGTTATTCACAACCTTTGCAGCTCAATATTATTGCTGAACTGTGATCGTTTTCTAATTACCTTAATAATACCTATTAAATCACTTGAATTGCACAAGCCCAGACCTCCTTAAATACAACTTAACCTAATAAACATGGGTCATTCATTAAACAATAATGTTCATTATTTTTAAGAAGGTTCAACAGAATATTAAACTCACTGATTCCTGCATCATTAATTGTGTGTTATTACAAGCAACAAAGCACTCACATTTTGTTTGGGAAAACTTACATCTTCATGCTTTTGCACCAGAAGAGTTATTAAGAGACAGTAACATCCTACGTTTCAGTATCTGCCCTATTTGTAACTGGCCACCTACACACAAACAATCAACAGGGAGAAAAAATAGTACTTTCACCTTAATGAGGGCAATCCAATTACTAAGGATGGGGAGAGAATGAGAAGCATCAATCTCTTGGCAGACAGCCTTCTTTAGGAAATGCGATTGTCAAAACAGCAAAAACAAGAGGTGGCTCTAGGCCATTTATCCCGGTATTCAGTGTCTATCCCAAGAGCTAGAAGCCTCTTGTCCCTCTGTATTTTTGACATTTCCCCAAAACAACCACCTTTACACAAGTCAGCAGTAAAGAAAAAAAAATAACACCCTAGATCCTCAGTCTTTTTAATGGACTTTCTCACAGGCGGTGAGATGGGTGCCATTTGATAAACGGTTACATTTTCATATAAGAAAAAAAAGAAAAAGATGCTAGACCTTTAAATAGCATTTGAAATAGGATTGCACTATCAATTATAGGACATCAGTTAATAAAAGGTTGAACAAATGATTTGTCGCTGAACTTAGCAGTTCAGTGTCAGAATGGGGGCGATCCCTGCTAAGAAATATGGTATTAAAAATCCTGGCATATAGAGATCGTGCTGGGTTGCCTAGCTAAGACAACAACAAGATCAGGTGCCAAAATATAGCTAGGTTTTCAGTGTTGTGCAACTGCTTGTCATGAAAGCACAAGGCTCAGCTTTCTAAAACAGAGGCAAATAAAGATGCATTTACAATCCGGCTATCAGATCCCCAAAATCCTTACAGCACAGAACTGCAGCCCCCTCTGAAATCCCTTACATGCATTGTGCACAAGCCCATCCCTGTTTTGAGCATGGCTGGAGCACCCAGATGTCCCATCCCCCTCCAAGAGGTCTCCCCGGCTTCACCCCATGAGTACTGGGGAGTGTTTGTAAGGCTGGACTGGCAGGAAAATGCCACAGTCCTGGGTGCTTGGGATTGTCGTTTCAGGTAAGTGAATACCTTGCCTCTAGCTAGGGCCAGGACAATGTCCCTGTTATCTTCTCCCCACCAGGGGAAAGGCTGTGTGGCACAGGTCTGTGTCCCTGCATGCTGCTGTTGCTATAGCATGGCCACCAGCTCTAATCACATTAATGGCATTTCACACTCTGGGAGAAGTCATTAAGGACTCTGTTACTAGGCACGGGCTGCTGCTGGCTTGGTAACTGAGATACAGCTCCTGGAAACCTCACTGGCTCCCTCCAGAAGATGAAATTAAGCTCAGGATGGGATTTAAAAAAAATGGGGGGAAAAAATGTAGATTCAGGTTCAATAGCAAGGCAAATAATTCCATATCTATGATAACCAACAGTAATTTATAGCACTCAATGTAAAGGTGCTTGAGCTAACAGAGTTTGAGGAAAAGGGTAAACAATAATCTTTATCCTTCCAGTTACTCTTTCATTTCCTTCACTTCAGATTTTGCACTGGACTCTATTTCTATGACAATCCTTAAAACCCTTCAGCTTTTAAAAAGGTTTAAAAAACCACCACCAAACACACAAACACTGCTTCATTTACCTGATTCTCCCCTTAGTTCTCTCTCCAGTTTGACACCAAAAATCTCCAGAGCTCTTTGTCTTTCTTCCAATTCTTCTAGTTGGCGCTGGATTGCCTGTAAGATCGCAATGGTATGAAAGCTTCAGACATAGCTTAAAAATTCAGACTAAAGATAGTCTCAGCGGTTAGGGAAACAGCTTGCAAAGGTCTCGGAGGAGTCATGGGATTTGCAAACTCATTAAGGATATTAGGCGCCTAAGCAATTTAATAATTCCACTAGGTATATATACACATTTTTAGTGGGTAAGTATCAGAGGTATTAAGAGAACCTCAGTTTTTCTGAAATTCAGCTCTTCTGCTGTAAAACAGAAATCAAGGTTTCTGTGTCTCACAAGGCATGAGAAGTCATTACTTTACAGATTCAGAGGCACATGTTGAGAGGCTTCATGAATAAAGCTCGTATAAATATTAAAGATTTACAGCTAGAAAGCTTTGCTGGCTATTTTGTTGTCCATGGGGTTTTGTTGTTTGTTTTGCTTTCACATTTCACAAGCTTTTGACACAGTGAGAAAAGGGCTTAATAAGTAAGGAATGATCATTCAGTGGCACTTCAGGAAGGATTTCTACATTCACTGAGCTATCCTGTTTGAAATAATATTCAGAGGTGCCATGTGGATACTAGGCACGAAACACCTTAAAAGGTTAAATTGTCAAAAAGAAATATTCATCAGTTCCCAGTTTGGACTGTGTTAGGGAATACCAAACCAAGCCCTCAGCAACAGCGTAACAGACATGAAAGACAGTTTGAAAAGTTTGGATGTTATTATTTCCACAAAGCAGTAAAATAAGAGAAGTTGCGTATGCATCTAATTTTACCTTGCAATAATTTACAATTCTCAGATAAAAACTAGAGTATAGCTGTTCTTTCTTTGGATTAAATTAGATACTATTTGTCATGATTTAACCCCAGCTGGAAGCCAGAACCATGCAGCCACTTGCTTGCTCCCTCCAGTTTGCACAGGGGAGAAGGCTAAAAGTGAGGAAAAAAATGTTGGTTGAGGTAAAGAGAATTTAATAGATAAAGCAAAAGCTGCATATGCAAGCAAAACAAAATGAGGAATTCGTTCAGTGCTTCCCATGGGCAGGCAGGTGTTCAGCCACCTCCAGGGAAGCAGGGCTCCACCACGTGTAATGGTTACTTGGGAAGACAAATGCCATCCCTCCAGACGTCCTCCACTCCTTCTCCCCCAGCTATTTATGCTGAGCATGATGTTATATAGCATGGAATAGCCCTTGGTCGGTTGGGGTCAGCTGCCATGGCTGTGTCACCACCCAACTTTTTGTGCACTCCCAGCCTACTCACTGGTGGGATGGTGTGAGGACCAGAAAAGCCCTTGACTGTTTAGCAACAACTGAAAACGGCGGTGCATTACCAACACTATTCCCACCCCAAATCCAAAACACAGAAATATACCATCTGCAAGCAAAAAATTTAACTCCACCCCAGCTCAAACTATGACACTGTTTCTCTTTTACATGGGTTTTATTCTCTCATGGATTTTATAGTAATGGCTAGAATTACTGTTTTCTAAAATCCACTGTCTGATTCAAACACAAAATTTCTCTCCTTTACAGTAATACTTTTTGCAAAAGCAGTAACTTCTGCAAAAATGAAGATTTCAGATTCACATCTGAAAAACAACTTATTTGCTTTCTTTTTTAATTTAATATTGGTACGGAAATAGCAAGTGGATGCTCCATCCAAAACTATCCACTTGTTACAGTAATACAACAGAAGATGATGGACAACTCTGCACATAAAAAGCCTTCTCTCCCCACTGCCATATCTTGATTACCATTACAACCTGAATTAATGAAATTAAACCTAGCTCAAGTTTCCCTGCCCTATGCTACAGTACAGACACACACAAAAATGCTAATAGCCACATAAGCCATTAAGTCACGTGTGTGTCTATGTATATGCATATAAATATGTACATGCGGTAAGTGAAACAGATAAAGGTGAAAATTCAGAGAGAGCGTAATCTGAGATCGAGTCATGCAGTAGTGCATTCCCAAATTCTTGAACCGCAATTGGAAATAGTAAAACATTAGCAGAGTCCTGAACTTTTCCAGCATTTTCCAAAGAGCAGGGCCCATATAAAGTGAAGTGACTTTACATAATTAAAAAAAGAAAATTGTTTACTTTCACTGTTGTGGGTGAGAAAGAACAAAAATCACGAACTATTTTTGCACCCCTCCTGTAGTACATAGGGCAATAGCTGAGTTTCTTACATTCTCAGGGGCTGATATTATTTCTCCTTTCTACCTCCTTCCATCTTAAGTGTATTATTCTCTTATTGCCAGTCCCTATTTCCTCTCATTCTTCATACACAATTATGAAACTATGATGATCTCCTGGGGCACACGTGGATTTATCACATATAAAGATGCAAGGCCCTGCTACATACATATTTCTGCTACATACATCTTTCTGCTCCTCATGGTTTTAGGGGATTTCCACACAGAAAGCTGTGAACCACAGTGAGGAAAAACGTGAGGTGCAGATCACACACTGGGGACGCCTTGTCCTAGCTAGTCACTCTTAGGAGAGAAATGGGACATCTGCGAGCTACATTTTCACCTGTGCTTTGTGAAGCCTCTTCAGCTCCTCTTGTTTAATCAATTGCTTTGTCTCCTTCTCCAGCTTCCTTCTCCTTCTGAGAGTCCTTTTTGTCTACAGGAGAGAGAGAGGGAAAAAAAAAAAAAAAGGGCAATCAAAGCATAAGTACACCATTAAAGGTTTCTGCAAACCTCCCCCAGAATCACAGAAACATTAAGATTGGGAGAGAACTCTGGAGTCTGTCTAACCTGACTCCCTTGCTCAAACCAAGGTGAGCTACTGCAGGGTGGGTGCTTGGGGCAACCTAACAGAAATTATTCACGTAGGGAAATATTCATGCATTTGTCTACACTGACTTTAAATCGTTACAAGCTCTTATTGCTACCCTAAGTGAGCGTGAACTGTGTCTATCAATGAAAAAATGTCCAAATCACAAAGCTGTCTATATACAACGTACCACTATATATGGCTTCTGCAGACATCACCTTCATCAGGGAAGAAGTCAGGCACAGGCGGTGGGAAGCACCAGTTTAAGGAAACAACCCATTTCTACTGCTGTAGCTGCTAAGTAGTAAAATCCACTTTGGATCATTTGTAACGGTCACAAGAGGGACGTATCTGGAAAATGGCCATCACAGGACACTGTCTGAAGCCCAACAAAACCTTCCACAACATCATTTCTCTATGGTGTTACAGAGGTTTTTTGCCTTTCCCTGAGCTCTTGTTGCTGCTGCTGGGAAAAAGGGGCAGCACATGCTGCAGGGCTGACCAAGGGAATTGCTACCACTTGCTCCGGCTTGCCCTTGACCCAGGCTATCTGGAAGTACTTGAAGGCTGTGGCTTTCCCATTTTGGAAGAGACAGAATATATGAGCACCATAAACAAGACGACTAAAAAGCTAACAAGCCAGGAAGATGCTAAAATTTTTCCCACCGAGTTTTCCCAGAGAAAAACGGTGGTACTAGCAAAATAGCATCCAGAGCTGGCATGAAAAGAGGCGCTAGGAGGTAGCCGAGAGAACCTGAGCAGGAAATATGCATCAAAACTGAGTCACTGCTAACACTCATGTGCAGCAGCTGCTCATTCACCCCATTTTCTGGCAGCTGTCCTGGCAGTGCTGCCTTTCTCTCCGCCTGGTCCTGCCTGTCTCTGTGGCTGCCCACACTGTTGGGAGTTACCCCTATTCAGTTTTCTCTCATGCCTCCCTTGTTTTCTTAATTTTGTTTAAGCTTTCTTTAATTCATGAAAATATTATCTTCCTATGGGCTGTTTTTCCTGTAAGAGGAAGGATGAACAATGAAGTCTGACATCTCAGTGCAACCTGGTGCAGAGTCACTGGCGGGATGCGCTGCCACACAGTGCTGTGCTTCTGCTTTGCAGCACTTCGGTTCCTCTAGAGCTGTGCAACTGGGTTTCTATTCAAAGCCCCACTTAGCTTTTAGCTCGTTTATGTTTTCCAGTGCACTGGCAGCCTCTTGGTTTGCTTTCCTTTTTCCCCCACCCTCAAAGGCAACAAATCAAAAGGTCACCTCATACTATTAATTCCATTTACTGATATTCCCTCCGCAGGAAAGAGGTAAACATATTTCTGATCATCTATGAAGGCAATAAAAGCTCTGTTTCTTCAAATTAGGGCTGGTTATAAAGAGTTCACTGGTGCTGCAACCTCACTGCTCCTGTCAGCCACAGGAACCGAGTTAGGGCTTGGAGAGCCTGTTGTGCAACCAGCCCTTTCAGCATATAAGGTCTGAGTCCAACTTAGTGGCTCAGGCAGTCGTGCTGATTAGAATAAACAGTGTTTTCCATGCAATCTGCCTGTAGCACCTCTCAAATGTTGTATTTCCCCAAGAGAAATCTGCATCTGTTTGGTTTAATTTTGTCAATGGTTTGCTTGTTGGGCTACATATTAAGGCCACTTAAAAATGCAGCTTCAAAGTGGTTTCAGTGAAACGTGTCTGCTTGTCATATTAAGACCTTCTCTGTCAATGTTGGTGTAACCTAGGGGAATTAAAGATCCAAAGAGGGAACACAAATTTTGATTTTAAGCAGTCTTTAACATTTTTTTAATCTCCATGATAAGTAACTTCCACTGTTAAAGAGTTCCTATCCCCATGTGGAAAAATTGCAGTGTGTTTTGGATCAAAATCACATGATAAATCTTAAATACAGTCCAACTGAGGAAATATCTTTCTGTTTCCAAGTCAAGGTTACCTTGTGTGTTAATGAAGGCTGGGATTCAAATTCATCATCAGAGGAAGAAGTAGAATACTCAGTAGCTTGTTTTCTGACAGGTGGGTGTTCACAACCTAAAGTGCAGGAACAAAATAGTCAGTGAAGCAAAAAATACTGTTCTTTAACTTGCACAGACACTTTGCACCTGTCTTGAGTTCTAATCAGCACGACTTAGAGAAAATTTGGCTGACAGCATTAATTAAATTTTTGATCCCTGTCAAAAACTCTGTCTAGATATATTTGATTTTTTCAAGTATTACATGCAAAGAAATTAATTCCTTGAGCACCATGCATGTAGCATGCTGTTCTGAATGCTCTCAACATTCATTAAAATGTATATCTGAAGTTAGCCATATTACCCAAATGATTGTGTAAGGCTCACTATACAGTGTAATTGAATGCAAAAAGTCTGAGCCAGCTCTTAAACAAATTATCCTTATGTGGCTTGTAGCATCTGGCACCCATTTTTACTACATGACATCTGCTCAGTGTAAAATAGTTGGCGTCAGAATGTCTGGTCATATAAAAAAATCACAAATGTAATCAGAAGCAAATGGACTAAGAGAACAAGGCTTTATCACACAGCCTCATGCAACATAAATATTTCATTAATTATGTCTAAACAAACGTCACTTATTTTTCTGCTTTAGGAATATTATCACATCATTGAACTGTTGATTAAAATGCCATAATAAGTCAGGAAAATCCATATATCACAACAATGCACTCCATAAGGAAAACTCAAAGGCTGTCTTTGGAAGGAGCATGCTTTCAGAATAAAAAATTAAATTACGCTTAATTGCAGCAATTTTATCATGCCTGTTTTTCCAGCATCTTGTTTCAACTGGGTGTAAATATTTGAATTTCTTCTTAATTTGTCTAATTCATAGCTTCATTCTCTTTATTTTAGAAAATAAAACTGCTTTTGGAACATCTGTCTCTATGCTTCAACCTGCTACAGGGTTAATGATTAACAGCTGGGCAACATCTTGGAAATGTACATTATTTAAAGCTAACAGTGCCATTTTTCTTTGTATCTGAGAGGTAACAGTTGGCTTTCTGTGTGCAAGTTGTTGTCAGATTAAAATCACTTCCCATTCTCCCAGTGTAAATGTTTCTTTGCCTTGTCCTGGATCCCAGTCTTGAAGTAGGACTTCTGTCTCGAGCCCAAATTTAAAATCAGGATCCATTAAACATGTTCATCCCAGGCAGTAAAGCAAACAAAATAAATCCAAGAAATTCTGATTTTTATCTGTGGTTTCAGTTTTAGAAGCACTCAGTCCCTGCACTCAATGAAGGTGCAAGCTCAGAGGGTCTAGTGGAACAGAGTTGGGTTGTTGGGCAAGACATGCCCAAGTTCTTGAGCAGAGATGTCTGCAGGCAAGAGTGGGGAGGTGCAATAGCCCTCCAGATGGGTCTCCAGCCTCCCAGGTGATCTGCTCTAGAATTGACCAGGATACCACCCTATAACTCCTCACCTCATGGCACTTGGACAAGGGACAAAGCTCCTGCTTGCTGACCTGCTGGAGGATTCCCTGTTGGCTTACAGTTGCTGGGGTCACACCACTGCCATGCACAGCCCTATGCTCTGCAGACAAGAGTGCAAATCCAGCTGCACCCCATTTCTGGGATGGGATGCATCTCTACCTGGCACGTTAAGCACTTCCCAGTGCATGAGATGGAGGAAGGCGTGGTGGGTATCACAGTCACTACTTCTTTCGTGGAGTAAACTCACCTACCTTGCTTTTCCCTGTGCAACTAAAACTTTGCAGTAACTACCTTGTAGTCACACCACTGGTGAAATCAAATTCCATAATATGCAAGCAGCAAACTTTACAGCCCAGTAGGGCTGGAAACACAAGCAATTACATGCTCCCTTTCTTCTCTCAGCTGTGGGAATAAGTGACTGCTTCCCTGAGTCCTCCTCCTTGAGTGACATCAATAATTTAAAAAGCGTTACAAGTTCTAAAGGAAAAGTGGTTTGCTGTAAAACAAGGGCACCTGCCTCCTCCGCAGGGGGTGTGACATGGGAGCTTTTTGCCTTTTTGGGACAGAGAGAGGGTCAAAGACTTCCCCAAGGACTTCCAAGGGCTATCTCATGGGCACTAGGAAGCCAGAATAGATTCATAACATCCACAAGGCCTATCTGCTACGGAGAGCCAGGCATTGGTGCCTTGCTCTGCAGAGACAAGCCATTTAGATTGCTACAAAACAGTTCAGCTTTTCAAGTGATGCTCTACCCAAAGCTCTGAGACAACAAGCACCCCACTTCCATCAACAATGTACCTCATCTCCACTCAAGAAGCCTGTAGAAGAACTATGTGAAAACACTCAGTGATGAGGCATCTGATGGATTTACCTGTGCTTATTTACAGTTACAGTCTCTGTTACATTTATTGCATATTCATTTTACAGTACTGATGTTTTCCACTAATATAATGTGGATAACTGAAGCATGGGCTGCTCCAAGTAGCACACAGCGAAGAGTGACAGAATTTAGATGAGGATAGAGGGTTTTGGCTCTCAGATGTGTGGCCCTGCACATTTCAGGGATATAGCAACAGCAGGACAGTGCCTCTCTTTCCATATTAAAAGCACAGCTATTCACTACTCTGCTCAACTATATTTCTTTGGAGAGACCAGAAATACGCTTTAAAATTCACCCCAGATGCAAATTTCAACTTCCAGACAACTGTAATGAGCATAGTAAGAAGTTACCTCACTGAATGAGCTTGCTTTGTGCAACCACTGCTGACTGCACCACTCTCACACAACCTGGCTTAGCTCTCTTTTCCTGTTGTTTTTCTGTGGTATTAATGATTTTTAGTATCTCTAATTAATATGACACTTCAGCTTTTTTTTTTTTTTTTAATTATTTTGAAAGGGAAGGTAGGCTTAGGAGACAACAGCTAACCATCTAATTGATCAATTTTATTGATCAAGTTTGGGGGTTTTTTTGACTGCAGGTTGGTACGCAAAGGAGGAATCAAAGGACAAAAGCCTCAAAGATATTTATGCAGTAAATCAAAAATCTGGAATTGCACCTAGAAACTCCAGTGTGGCTATTTTGGGACATTTGTATGTTCTACAGGCAAACGTAGACAGGAACTTTTTTTTTTTTAAACCAGTCTCTCACTGAAAACAGTGCATGAACCCCTATTACTTCAATAAGATTTGTCTTGCTTCCACACAGGTGGTCTGTGCAGCCCAAAACTTCCACGTGGCTCTTCTTTCTTATGAAACAGAAAGCATTAGTCAGAAATTCTTTAGACCAAGTCTATCAGAAGCTTGAATGACCCATATAGAAAGGGGCAATTGCAGGTGTAAGTTTAAGCAACAGGCAATCTGCTGCTTTGTAATTAAGATCTTCACTTCCTCATGCTGAGCTTTCTGCTGGTGGTTGAACACTTGGTAGGACATGACAGAGGACAAATATAATTTTAGCTTGGACAAACACCTGGATATGAAATGTAGAAGTCATCAGCACAGGGAAGACATCTGGACATGTATTTGCAGATGAATTAACTAAGATAAAGTGTAGGGAAAGATGAGCAACGTAACATAGAATTAAATGTGTCGGGTGAGACTGAAAGTCCTTCCAGACTGTCTACAGGAGCATATGTCTAAAGGGATGCTATAGGCATGGGGCAGTCACTCCTCCCCTTCACATTCACCCAGCTTCCAAACATTTTTCAGTGCAGGAACTTTCTAAATTGGATGTGGTTTCTAAGCACCTGATTAATCCTCAGTGGATTTCTTTTCAATGCCCAGCCTCATCTCAAGTCCATGGAGTTTTATAACCCAGCTCATGTTTTCACTCCACAAGCCACATCCCATTGAGGGAGAAAACACCAGCGTAATGTAAGACCAACCATACTTGCTCAGAACAAGTCTGTCTGGCCTCAAGATGGAAAAGCCCTACTGAAAAGAGCCAAAAGGAGAACAAGAAAGAGCTCATTAAATGGGTTTCTGCAAGGTGCTGGCAGTATTTTTTTTTTCCCTTAAAGAAAATATTCTTTTCTGAAATTCATGGTAAATTTCAAGTGAGAAAATTAATGACATATAACATGAGCTAAAGCTTGTCATCAGTTCATGACTGAAGTTTGCCAAGCCTGGACTTCAGACACAGGCCAATATGAGATAGAGACGCCATTTTAGAGAGCCAAGGACTTGGCTCTTTATCTGTTTGATTTACTCAAATATGAATGTTTGCAAAAGTTCGGGGAGCTGCAGTGCTGAAACATTGAAGATGACAGATTACTGGGCAAATGGCTAAATGAAAGTTACATTTTTTTTATTCTGAACAGACTTTGCAATGTCTATATTAAATAATTATGATAATTTAATGATTCTTTTGGCTGGCACAGGAGAGGAATGCAGCATATATTAAACCAGCATGGTTTTCCAAAATATTTTAAACTAAATAACCTATAACATTATTCAAACCTAACAAGAGCTTTCCCTATTTTAGTAGGAACACAACATACCAATTAATGTATTACAGCTAGTTAAGAACAAGTCAGCTTGGTTTAGCTGATGGGTGATAGCTAGATATAGACTCAGGAAAAGTGTCCTGTTTGAGACCACAGGTGACAGGTGTGAACACTGGCCACTCTGTGGCTTCAGTGCAGTCCTTAGCATCCTCTGGCTCAATGGGGATGCCTTTTTTTGCAAGTTGTTCAATAAAGGATGCTTTAAAAATCCAGTCCAAAAATTAAGGAACGAGAGCAAGAGTTATTCTATTGATTTTAATAAACTTCAGATCAAGTCTGTTATATACTATATATCTTCCTCACAGCATGCAGTAGTTCTGAAGCAGAAAGGATGCAAAAAGGACCTGACAGCTTGCTGGGAACATTTCAGTTACTTCACATTTTACATACAGATTGCTATTTTAGTGCTGCAGTACAGCAGCAATTTTGGGGTTACTGTTTATTAAATAAAGTAAGAAACAAATGCATCTGCTAATAAATTTCAATAGGTTATCAATAAAATTCAATAGGTTATTTAGTTAGATAACTGTGACTTTCTGCAATGGGCCAGTGGAAAGATGGATCATGGAAAAAGACAGGTGGCTGCAGCTCTCATACCTCATACTTTATACCTGAAACTGTGCTGCACTTAATTCTTTCTATGATCAGATTACTCAGATTGCTTTGTCTGATATCAATATTTCTTACTCATCTGCAGTTTTAATACCTTGTTCTTGCAAGGAAACATGAAAATTGATGCCTTTCTATCCCTACCCGAATAGATTCACAAATAGGTCAGAGTAGGACAATAAGTGCTTGTCCTGATTCGAGGTAAAAAGAGCCAATTTTCTGTTCAGTAATTTTACTTTTTTAGCTGGACTCTTGTAACTAACTAAACTCTGAAATTAACAGCGTATTGTTCAGAAACCGTTCACTCTCACAGTCATATGACCTGATTACACCAAGGAACGGTATGCAGAGAGCCCCTTGCTTATACTTATTGCTATAACAATCAAGGTCAGCTGATTTTGTTATTTGCCCCATTGGAGGGTCGGAAATGGAAAAGCGCAGAGCGGTCACACCTGTAGGGAGGAGCAGACAGGGCAGGTGACCCAAACCTGACCAAGTGGGGTATTCCATCTCATCCGCATCATGCTCGGTATAAAAGCTGAGGGATCAAAGGGTCAACTTTCTTTCTTTGATGGTCGATATCTGAGGAGGACCCTGTCTGTTCATCTGCCTTTGATTCTGATCTGTGCATTCCTGACTCCAGATCTGGAATCCCACTCCTGTCAGTCACCGAGTCCAGTCTGCGACTTTTCCCAATGCCTGCTGGTCATTTGATCATCATCCTGGGAGCTTGTATATATTATATCTATTTCATTTTTTTTTTCTTGCTTTAACTTTAGTATTAATACTTCCTTAAAGTAGTTTAGTTCATTCTACACTCCTAAATCTCCTTATCTCTTCCTCTCCTTTCTTTTTGGGGAAGGGAGAGCCATCTGTCAATCTGGTTTTGGTAAATTTGGCTGAAACTACAACAATGCTATCTCCTCTCAAATAAAAGAGCAAGGGGACATTAATGATAGTGAAAAGCTCTTAAAGGTATGCCTACAGTTTGGTCACTTGGACAGCAGACAGTTGAAGAGATATCCACTGAAAAAGCAGATACACAAAGCAAAGCTTCTTGCTATTGCAACCAGATCGCTTTGGTCTCTGAGCTCCTCATGAAAAGGATAGCAAATGTACTCCGCACTGGAGTTTTCAGTGGTTGTTCTTTTGTTTATGCACTATATGACCCCCTCTACAACACACTCAACATCACAGCAGCAGCTGCTCTTCACAGCATCCCACTCTGCCTCACTGCTCCCTTCCATCTCAGCGAGTATATTTTCCTGTCCCAAACACATTTGAACAGTGGCAAGCAGCAGAACAAACCAGCGAGCTGCCCTCTGCTTGCAGATCCATTCCGCTCCTTTAAGCCAGAAGCAACTCCTAAACTTTACCCCAAAAATATCTTTCTTAAGTCTTCCAGTGTAGAATAAATAAATTAAATATAACATATGATAGATATGTGTTTGTCTGATCACACACAGTTCTTTTAAATGTTAATTGCTATTACTTGAAATAAATAATTCCACTTGCTCTCACCTGTGGAAGGGTAACATAGCATGTCTTCTGGAGAACGGTCCTTCATGAAAGACAGAGATGACATGAAATAATTTCCTTCTCTGTCACAAACTTTACTTCTCAGTCTATCAAAGAATGACCCAAGACTGCCCTTCAGCGCAGACTCATCCAAATTGTCCTTGGAGGTGTTCTTGGGCTCTGGAGATGAAAGGAGGAGGTACTTTTCATTACAGATAAATATGTCATCCACAGGAGCCCCTGAAGGAGTATCTTTAAAGGTAAACTTTTCTAGGAGACCTGGGACATCTTCCATCCTAGTGCACGATGATTTCTGAGGTATACTGGTTGTCTTGGAAGGCCTGGTGTGAGGACTGTAGACTGGGAAGGACACCTTCTCGCTGTAATCCCTTAAAGATCTCTTTTGAGAACTGACAGAAAAATGACATGGATTTGAGAGAGGGCTCCCATTTTCTAAACACTCTCCTGCCCACTTCCTTACTTTAAGCTCCTGTGGCTGAGTGCTATTTATTCTATTATTGTTACTGTTCCTTTGGCTTAGGGAGTCAGGAGTACTGGGGAAGACAAAAAAAGCTTGTTCTGAAGAGGCTTTGATTTTGCTCTCTGTGTGTTGCTTTAGTCCATCTGGAGAAGAAGTTAGAGGCTCCAAAATGGATCTCTTGATTGCATTGGCTATGAGCTTCAGTGGTGATTTTGGCTGGCCAGCTGTGTGCTCCCTGGCAATTGCATCTGGATTCCTCAGAGCATCTTTCGTGTCACCTGGCAAAGCTGGCTGAGTATCATCTGCAAATAAGAGAGGCACAGGACAACGAGATAGTTTGAATACATCTTCCCTCCAGCCAGTATCCTTCTCCTCCGAAGTCCCCATTGCTCCTTTGTTTCGATACCTCTGATTGGTTCCACCTAAGTCTGCCCCATCTGAATCATATGGCAAAGGTTGTTGTTGAGTACAAAACACCGTCCTCTTTTTTGCCTCCGTTAATTCTTGACCAAATTTTTGTTCTGCATGTCTTGTATTTTTATCATCTTTTTCTTTCAAATCCGGAGATGACATTACTTTTGTCTTCCTGTTAAAACCTTCTGCTTCCGAGGTATGTTTCTGGTTTTTTACCTTCTGTCCCTGGGCTGTGTATGTCCCATTGTCACCATCTAGATCTTCAGGCTCAGAAACCTCAACAGTCAACCTCCCATACCCAGGGGGGGTCCCTGGAGAACTTCTGATGCTGCTCTGAAAAGGGCAATGTGGCACATAGAGACAGAGGTCTTCGGGCATCTCTCTGGCTATTTCTTTTCTTTGAAATACTGGGCTGCAGGGTTTGAAATGTCCTCTTGTAACTTCTGGTGGTTTTCTGTAAGAAGCCAACTATGAAAAGAAGATTATTTTGTGGGTAGAAAAATAAAGCTTTTGTATCTTTTATTTCATATAATATTTTAATCAATGTCACTCTTACTACCAATAAACGTAATATTTTATAAATATACACGCATACATATGTAGATGATAATACAATAGGAAGAAAAACTTTTCTCCCTAGAGGGCTAATATTTCTCTGCAAGTGTAGATCTAATACTACTGTTAAATTTAATAGTCTAAAAATAACATTACTCATTCTAAGAATCTGTCGTATCTTTATGAATTGCTTTTAATATTTTCCTTAGAAAGAAACAGTCCCATCTACAGGAAAATAAACAAAAGCAGATCTGCTCTATTCTCCTGGGCGCATTTCAGTTGCATCATCTTAGAGTTTCCAGCAAGCAAAGAAACAATCATTTATCCTTTCCAACTGCTTTTGTAATATTGCATGCTTACAAAGTGCAGGTAGAAATGAATGAAGTGACCCTGAAAAAGATTGCGAAATGCAAGATGGTAGTTTAGAACAACTCAAATAGTTCTATCTTATGATTATTTTTCCTTTGGTGAAGATTTAAATTCATTACTTTAGTCACTAAAATCTTCTGCTGGAGAGAGTAACAAGGATAAATGTCCACATTACCTAGCCAGCAGACCAAAACTAGGTTTTTAACTTCTTAAAAGGGAGACATTTTATCCTCAATGCTACATGATAACGGATGGAGAGAAGATTCAATCCCTGTTTCCATTTATGTGCCAGATTCCCAAATTCACACAGGTTGAGGCCATTAATCTGTTTGACTTCTCATTTCCCAGAAGCATCAGAAGTAAGGCAATAACGATTACTCCTTGTTTCGCTGTTGTAGTTGATGACTAAAATTAATATTGGCCAGGATCTCAGATAAAAAAAAAACAACCATGAGGGACACCTATAAACAAACACACACCCTCTTAATCCTCTTTCTTTAGAGTAGGAAAAAGGCCACCAAGCACTGCTTATAGAGCAGGACATGAATGGAGTCACCTCTCCTCGAGCACAGTGTGGCCAGGCAGCATTGTGCAGCTCTGCTCCCCTGGGACATTCCCTTCCTGGCCCTATTGTCCTGGACCGGATATCAACTACCACTGTGGACATGGAAGATTGATTTTTTTTCTAACGCAGACCTGAGGTCAAGCAACTTTAATAATGTTTAACCCAAGGGTGAGGACAACAGGCTAGAACACGGAGGACATGGGCCGGTCCCTGTTCCACCCAGCTCCAAGTCTGGGGGACATGCTGCCCTTTGCTCGAAATGCTCGAAACTCCTGCTGCAGCACTGCACTTAGGGCGGCCCACCCTTCCTCAGCATTAAAAAAAATAAATAAAAAAAGCTGAAAATACAAAGGAAATCCTAGGTCCTGAAGAAAGCTGAAGATGCTCCTGTTCTAGGGTGGGTGTGAAGTCACTGGCACAGGTTGCCCTGGGAAGCTGAGGATGCCTCATCCCTGAAAGTGTTCAAGGCCAGGCTGGATGGAGCTTTGAGTAGCCTGGTCTAGTGGTAGGTGTCCCTGCCCATTGCAGGAGGGCTGGAACTCGATGATCTTAAAGGTCCCTTCTAACTCTAACCATTCTGTGATTCTATGAGTCAGAGGTATGCTACAATTTAGGAAGTCTTCTGCCCACCAGATGCAAGTGATAAGCATTAGATACAGGCGTACCTGTGTACAAAGGCTGTAATGGCCTGAAATCAGCCAGGCTCCTGTGCCAGGTCACCTGTGGCTGGTACTATGCGACCCCTTACCTCGGCTTCCAGACTTGCTCTCCAAAACCAGTGCTGGCACTTGCCTTTCCCCTGGTGATGCAAGTGGCATTTAAGCCACCCAGGTGCGATCCCTTCTCACTCCACTGCTGCTGACAGCTGGCCTTGCCCAACATGCCACACATGGAGACCTATCTCCATCCAGCCCTACAAGAACGTGGGCAGACAAACAGCCAGCTCAGGAGCACCTCGCAGAGATTTGGGAAGTTTCCTCTCCATTGGACATGAATTGTGGCACAGATGAAATCCCAGTGGCAGTTAAGAGAAGGGCAAGGTGTTGTGGCCTACATGTTGGCTTGTGCAACAGGTTAGTACCTAACTCTCAGTGCGATTGAGGTCCAAGTCCCACAGAAAGCAAGTGCCACTTATCTGTGTGATTTGGGTATGGGTATATCAATCAGAGCATCAAAGTCTCTTCCCTGTGTATACAGATGGGCACAACTTCAACTTCAGTGGTTGCTGTGAGGATCAAAACTGTTTGAAAGAGCAGAGGATGCTCAGACAGCCTGCTAAGAGCAGACATGCCAGTAGTTACACTCATTTGGCTGTGCACAGTTCTCCTTCATACCTGTGTTTGGGAGTGATCCTCACCAAGACCACTTTGACAGCTGGCTGAGCTGTCCTTCCAGTGTAGCCCAGGTTTCTTGCTGGACAGTAGAGGAAAACCTGCCAAAGACACAGATTTTACCATCGTATTTGTGTTGCTTTTGTCTTAGATACATCTTGCAATTAAAGCATGAGTGTAGAAAGTTAAAAAGTCATCTGGACCTACAATAACAAAGTTTATGGCCTCACTCACATGTGTGTGTATGCTGTGCCAAACACATGTTGACATTTTCGTCAGTGGATCTGAACTGCTTCCACTTTTGCCTGGACATAGTGAAGCACTTTCGAGTTCCAGGAAACTCTGGAAAACCAGTCCTCTTTAGAGGGCTTCCAGGCATTCAAAGCAGAGGCAGTCAAAAGCAGCGACTTTTGAAGCTTTGAGTAGTTCTGTGAAATGAAGAAAAGGATGACTGACTTGTGAGAGTGCTGTCTGTCAGAGTGGGAAAGAAATGGGAAATGCAACCACCTGCAGTCAATAAGGACAGAGACAATCCTGCCGTATCCCACATCAGGCCAACAGGCAGAGCACTGAGGGCTCTCTGAGGATCAGGTAAGGTAACTAATTGCTAACAGCCTTGGACCAAAACTAGCACACACAGACCAGCTGGAAGAAAAAAAGTAGGGAGTTAACTTGTACCTGAAGGGAGTCAGGAGAGCTCTCTATGTGCCTGTGGGAATTTTACATAATAATATTTGGATAGAAGGAGAGTATCCCTGGGCCAAGGTATTACCACGTCAAGCTTCAACATGACAAGTGTATTTGCAGCCAAATTGTTAACTCCTAAACTCAATTATTAGCTCTGAAACCCACAGAGGTTCCCAAAGCAAACATTGGTTCTTGCACGTAGGGATTGAAAGCTGCAGAAGGACAAAAGCAAGATGCCAGACAGAGAAGACAGTTCCTGCACATGGACTTCAGAAAAGGCAAACCGGGGACAGAGGCCAAATTTCTCTTCCTCTCAGCCTCTCACCTGCTCCTTCCCAATCGTGATGCAACTTGTTACATTCAGTCAACGACTGAGGGAAACAAATCACTGGAGTTCGTTAAGGAACTCCTGCAGGGACTAGCAACCAAGGGTGGACCTTTGTATTCTATATAGTGAATTGAACCATGGGAAAAAACGAGAATCTAGAATTAGGATTTAAAAACCCCCACTGTTACCTGTGTAAGTGAGCTGGGCGGGGGTAGCCTGGTCTACTAAAGCGCTTTGCCTCCTGTCATGGGCAAACGTCATGGCTCAGCACACTGAGGGGAGATGCAACCTCTGCAACAGCAACAGCCGTAACACTGATGAGGGCATAAAACCCACAGCTCAGGGGTCCTCAAGGTAATGGCACCTGCCCATGGGGGCAACCACAGTTTGCCATCTTTCACAGAGATAATGGATTTATTCACACCGAGATGCTGAATCCATATTTGTGGCTTCCTTCAAAACAGGATTTAAAAAAAATTTCCACTGGGCACTATCGTGCTCTGCTTGGCCCAAAAGCTACTCCAAGAGACCAAGATAAATTAAAAGTGCAGTGTTCCCTGTGGCTGTGCAACAGGGATTAAAGATTTTGAAAGGTAATATCCTGCTCTGAGCCTTTCAGCCAATACAGCCATGACACTGATTTCCTTTCCTTGGCTGCATACCTCGTGCTGTTTATGAAATACGTGTGTTTTGGGAAATAAGTCTGAAAAGGAGACAGATTTTTCTTTCATGTGACTGATGATCATATGAATTCTTGTAACTAAATATTAAGTGGATTAAATATAGAAACTAAGACTTGCAATGTTCCTCCAGAGAGTAAAAACTGCCTTTATTCTGTTCCCAATATACGCTGAAGTGCTTTACACCTCATTTTAACAGCATACTTGAGGTTCAGACAAATTCATGCAGTGCATCTTTTTCCTTTTAAAGGCTTTTAGCTCCCTCTAGAGCCCTTTGGAGGCACACGAAGATTTTAATAAAATGATGGGAAAACTAATTGGCAAACGATTAAGTAATGCACTTCCCAGGAAAAAGCTAAAAATGAATCTAAATTAAAAGTGACCTCCTGTCTTCTCCCCTTTCTTACAATAATCCAGTACTCCCTCCCCGCCCCCCCCAAACCTGGAATAAACATCACTTTTGTTTGATATTTTAAAAACCAAAATAAATTAAGGCAAGATCTTAAATCCAAGCCTTTGGCGAAGACAACATCTGATTACAAGCCAATCCTCAAATGTTGTACAGTTCTCAGAGTTAGCCCTGAGGCTGACACAGATGTCGTGAGACATCCTGGGCATGGCACAGTCTTCCCCCAGGTGGGACATCCTGTATGGCTGCTCCAGAGAGGCCTCAGGGGCATGACAAGTCCCCTGCACCTTGCATGAGTGGTAAATCCCAGGAAACACAGCCCCCATCATGACCCATCTGCCTGTCTGTCTGCCACAGCTGCCTCTCTGGGGACAGCCCATCACAGGGGATGTTCTGCTGAAGTCCAGCTTGCTGGAAGCATCCCCTCAAATAATAATAAACATAAAATAGCCCTGAGATACCCCCAATGTGTGGCACCAGAGGCCTCCAAAGGACACATGAGTTACAGTACTCACATGTACCTGAAAGCATCTGACCTAGATGCAAGCCCTCTGCCAGGAAGGAGAGATGCATCGTGTCTCCTTTTTTGAGACAGAAAAAATAATCCCACAGTAGGTACTTGCAAATAATCTTGAAAGTTGTTCGTGCACTCAACCAAGCAAGCTGAGATGCCTCTGCTTGAACTCTGGTCACATAACACACACAGGAATCCTACTTGTTTCAGGAGCAGAGCCTTAACTTCTCTGAAGGCAACTGGGATTCTGAGCAGCAGCAGAAATCCCCCTTGTTGCAGAGGGCAGGGGTAAAGAGTCACCACCTTTCCCCAAAACCCACTGTCTCGATGCTCAGAAACTGTGGCACTCAGTCACATGCACAAATCCTTTCTTTCCACTGCTGCACATTCATGTTTTATACTTAAGGCTGTCAACACCCCATCTAACAGAAATTACTGTGCTTCTACCAAAGTTTTCAGAGAGCTTGGGATGCTGGGAAGCTCACCCAGCTCCCATACTGGTACAATCAATCCTGGCGGGTACCTGTGAGCCCTTAAAGAGGACTGGGCAAACACAGGGGGCACTGGCAGAGGGGCTGTGCCACAGCAGGTGGGCAACCCTGTTACGAGCAGCAGAGATGTGATCAGGGACAGCTGGCTTGTTTGGGTACCACAGCCCAGGATTACTTGGATGCAGCCCCAGCTGCAAGGAGTGGCCGCACTGTGTATGGAAATCAAATAGAGCAGAGACCCAATCGCTATTGAAATCACTGCATTTTTTGTGTGTTTCCCATAAGCAGGGAAGGTCAAGCCAAAAAAAAAAGAAAAAGTGAAACTTCCAGAGGATAATGACTAGTAATGCTCATTTTCACTAGCTCATCTCTTGGGTTGGCAGTTAATATTCTCTTCCTTTCAGCAGCCCTGAAACATCACCTGTTTTTTTTCCAACAAAAGAGGCGAGAGGGCACCTGTAGATAAGTGCAAATAGACATCTCCAGGGGCACTTATAATATGTAGTACTCAAAATATTAGACCCAGCATTGGACCTAATCAAAAGCAATCAGCGCACACTGGGCTACAGACAGAGCATGTGGCTCTGGGATAGGGGTGCATTTTCTTGGCTGGAGAATTATGCAGACACTACTTGCCAATGGGTGTAATAACATAGGTAACAATCTATTCAGGACAAGAACATGGAAAATAAATATTTGGTGCATAGATTTCCATTTTCCCAGCTAGCGATGCAAAAAATACAAAACTTATAAAGGAAAGGAGGAGAAGCAGGTAATTAAGAGGCAGGAAAACAGGATAGAGCATAAGCAGATGATACAATCACTCCTCAGGCTTTACTCACTCATTTGGAGTTTTCTTCTCCAATTCTGATACTTATTTAATGCTGTGGAGTGAAAACTGTTGGCTCTTTGTAGCGCTGAAGAGAAACAGAAGAGACACATGGTCAGCTAACGTGGCAAAACCCAGAGAGCGAAAACAGAGGAGAAAAAAAAAAAAACAAAAAAACCCAAACAAAAAAACCAAACAAGGGAAAAAAACAACCCCAGCCTTTGGGGGAATGTGGGGCGGTAGTTCTCTAACCAGCTCCCCCCATCCCTCCTCCCCGGCGGCGGCCGGGAGGGGGCAGCGCACCCCCGCCGCCGGACCCAGCAGTGGGGCGGCCGGGAGAGGCTCAACGGAGAAGAGCCCAGGTCACCCACCCCACCAACCTACCCCCAAACCAATCCCAGCTCTTCTCTCAGGGGAGCCGGGACCAGCAGAACGGCAGACAGACAGACAGACAGACGGGCGAGGGGACAGGCCGAACGGGTAAAAACTGAGGGATGTGGCAATGCCGCTGGGTGAGGATGCAGAGCTGAGAGATGGGCTGCTGGGGAGGATCTAGATAACCTGGCTGGCGTGGTGGGGAGGAAGGTGATGGTGGGAAGGAAGGTTATCCTAGCAGGCAGGGTGGGGGGAGAGCATGAAACTGGGGAAAGAGGATAAAAATCTCCAGGGACTGAATGGGGTCACACATTACTAAGCTCACTTTGGGGGTTGCTGCTGTCTTTTTTTTTTTTTTTTTTTTCCCTAAACAAGGGCTTCATTATCCAAGAGTCAATGGGAATTGCTGTATGAAATCCCCTCTTTGGATTAAAAATGTATATGGATGTGGAGGTGGTTGGAGATGGGAATAAATGAATGCTGATGGTCTTTCATTTTCTGCAAAACTTTTGCTCTTTGCTGTTTTTAGCATATCTTTTAGTTCTGAACTTCTCCAGCTCCAAAAGGAGTTTCCATTTGGAGTCAAACTGTTCCTAAACCTATCCCTGCCTCCCTGCTAGCTATATCCCGTCCTCCAGCTGCTTTCACTGAACAAAAAAAAAAATTAAGCAGCTACTGATACAAATCCAAATTGAACGAAGCAGAGCTCTCTAGTGCTTCCCAGCATCACCCTTGTTCAGACAATATTGCATATATTGCATTGACTGCTAATAACATCCAAACTTTTTACCAGTGGGAAAACATACATCCCACCCTGCAAGCTAAGCACAAGGTGCAACTGCTCCAGGCTACCCTGCATCACAGAAATGCTGTTTCAGTAACATCACCCAAAAGACAGAAATCTCTCAAAGATCCCGTTAACAGGTACAACCTTGCCACACTGCAGGCAACACCCGTTTCAAAATATCTCCCCCCAACCCTGGCTTCAGGCCTCAGCAGAGGCTGCTGGAGCACTCCTGGATCAGGACACTGCTTACCATCAGCAACTTTGGATGTTCTAGGGTTTTCCTCTGGCACCACAGGGCTCCTGGTGAGCGATGCCCTCGTTTGGACAGGGCTCGGGCAGGTGGGGGGCTCCAGCAGTGAGGTCTGTCCTTCACTCACCTCAGAGTTTGATGAGTCCCCATTAAAATCAGACTCCAGGTCAGAGCTACAGGGGAAAAGGGCAAGATGGAAAGAAAGAGTGACATTTCAGAAGATGTATAGCACAGAAATATTTGTTCCCCTCCAGTGCAACCATTACCAGCATCAGCACTGACAGCAATGCAGGTAAAGGAGAAATACATGTTTTGCAGCTACAGTTGATGTCCTCATTCTGATTGTTTTCATTGTCCTTATTACAGAACTGTAATTTTCTGTAGGTGCTAAACAGCTGAGATATCCCTATTCCCATTAGACTTCTGCTGCCCGGATTCACACCCACAATCGATATGTTCAGCACCTGGAATCAAACTGCCACCAGGAGAAACTTGGGGGGAAACACCACACTGCTGGGTTAGCAAGGACAGGCCCTTCTGCCTGCAAGGCTGTACATCAAGATGAGGAAAAGGAACCAAGATTTGCAATGCCATAATTGGCCTAAAAGCAAGGCACAAGGGTCAATACACTTTCACCAGCAGAAGATAAAGCCAAGGAGAGTGAGAAAATGCCTTTAGCAGTTTGGTGGAACCCACACTGGAAATTAGGCAGCATTGATTGTTTCAGCCTCAAGGTGACAGGTGACATGGCCCTGGCACTGGGCTGAAACCATCTATTTCGAAACCATCTATTTTTTTGAAACCATCTATTTTGGTACTTTCTAAATAAAGCATGACAAAA